>SNQJ01S0114761.1:8667-32211 GCA_010110895.2 Picea sitchensis
CTTCTTGGTCCTCCTTCCATGATTTTAACCATTCAACTAGGTCTCCATCTAGTGGATGTGAAAACAATTGTATCACCTTGGTTATCCATCTCCACACCTGTTGTGAATAGGGACATAATACAAACAAATTTTGAGTCGATTCCATTCCTTCCCTACACGATGAGTACTTGTTGGGTCCTATCCAACCTCTTTTCAAACCATTGTCCCATGCTATAATTTTATTTTCCAATGTCAACCATAATAGGATCTTCACCTTTAGAGGTGAAAATACTTCCCATACATAGTTCCACCACCATATTTTTTCCTGAAAATGCTTCTTTTTCTAACGACAGGTAGCCCAACTTCATTATGTAATTGCCAGACTTCTCATTCCTCGATCAAACTAGTGGATTATCTTCTTCCTCCTACAAGTAGATAAAATTTAAATACATATGTATGATATATCCTTCTCATTCCATTGCTCTCTCCCCCTTGAGCTCTAGAAATTCCTTTGTATTCCACTCACTTCTCCCAATAGAAACATAACCCCCATATATTGCATCCCATAAAGAGAATATCCAACTGGCATGTAAGGCATTCACTAACTCATCAGAGATTTTAAACCCTTCTCTCAAATTTACCCAAGGATCCTCATCGATCCTGATGCTTTTGATGTTCCCCACATTCCATACTATCCATTTCCCAATCAAGGGGAAAACATAGACCATCGCTTTCCAAGAAATCAAACATTGATCATCGATTTCCTAGGTGATCAGATCCACTCCATAAATTTCTTTCCTAATAAATACTTTGAGGTCATTACTTTTCCCCATAACATCTTATTGTGTATCATCCTCCATAAACTCTTTGCTTCTAAGGATCTGCAAAACTAGTATATTTTTTTTATGCCCCAATGACCCAACTCCTTTGGCATTGCAAGTCTCAACCATTTTACCAACAAAACTCCTCCTACCTCCTTATGACCCGACCATAGAAAATGCAATCACTTTTTTCTGATCTTGGTGAGAATACTTTTTGGGATCTTGGTTATAGAAGCCCACTAAACTGGGATTCTACTAAGAATTGAGTTGAGAAACACTAACCTCCCACCTTTGGATAGCCATCGATGCACCCAAAGTGCTATCCTCACTTGAATGTTTTTAACAAGCCATAGCCAATCATCATATTTCTAAGCATTCGGTTTTAGTTTGAACCCAAGGTATTTGATCTCATCGTCAATACGCTTTCTTACAAATGGAAGAAGAACATTGAACTTCTCTATGACTTCATCCGAGATTTCACTTACAAGCATATTTTACTTGACCATGTTGATTTTCATACCTGTTGTTGCACATAATAAGTCCATAATACCTTTCAATACTTGAAATTACAAAACAATCCCTACACCAAAGAGAATCATGTCATCAACAAAAAGAAGATGAGTTAGAATTTCTGAAGAGGCAATTTTAAGTCCTTTTAGTTGTCCATTCCTCTGGGTGTTTCTTAATAGCATGCTCAATCCTTCATCAATAATTAGAAAAAGGAAAGGTGACAATCGACACCCTTGGAGAAAACCTATTGAGGAACAAAAGAAATAGGAAGGGGGACCATTTATAAGAACAACAAAGGAGGAATATTCAATACAACACATAATCTAGTTGACCGTATTCAAATTCATCCCCATTTGAATCAAAGCTAGCCTGAAAAAGGTCCAACTAACCTTATCTTTAGAAAGATCAAGCTTCATGACAATTGAAGGGATATTTTTCTATTTAATGGAATGGATAACATCCTAGGTTAGAGAGACAACATCATGGATCTGTTGCTTATAAAGAAATCCATACTGCTCCTCAAAAATAATTTCATTGAAAATTGGTTTGAGACAATTGGCTATGAGCTTGTAGATCATTTTGCAATAGGAAATGGTCTAAAGTCTTCAAAGGAAGCCTAGTATTTCTTCTTTGGGATTAAGTCTAAAAAAATTGAATTGAAAGATCCCCACATTTTTCTGGATCTTTGTGATTCTTCGACCACTTTTAACAAATCATGTTTAAGCAAGAAATAGAACTCTATGTAAAATTCAACTGTTAGTCCATCAGGACCTGGACTCTCACTTCTTTGGAATGAGGATAATATTGAATGGTTTCCTTACCATAAATCTCAACTTGTAATGAATCTCCCATATCCTCAGAGAAGGATTTTGGAAAGAGATTAATGAATTTAATGATTTAAGAAATTAGGAACCCAACCGGTTCCTTAAAGAGGTTGGAAAATAAACATTTTTCAGCTTCGAGTATGTCTTATGTAGAGGACACCAAACAACCATTCTGGTCCTTAATTTCCAAAATCGAATTTATTATCATTTGATAACTTTCATACTTATGGAAAAATTTAGTATTATTGTCACCCTCTCTTATCCAGATCACCCTTCACTTTAGGCACCATTTAGATTCCTCAGTAGCCAACAAATCTTGCTTCTTTTGCATTAAATCTCCTATATCTTTCTCCTCTTCCTTGAAAATGGAGGCTACATGCCGCTCAATAAAAAACACTCCTATATTAGATTACAGTTAAGGAGTGTAAGTGATTTCTTGTTGAAATCATTATCCTAGAGCATCATGGATTTTTTAATTTTCAAGAGATTGTCTGCAAATTGGTCAATATATGAGCATCCTACATCTTCTACCAGAGGATTCCATTAATTCATTACAAAACTTTTATAATCATCCTCCTTTAGCTAGTCATGATTAAATTTCATCGGGGAGGGAGGGCTAGGCCCATTTTTAGCTATCTCCAACAATATGGGTATATGATCAGAGATACCCCCATACCTCCACCCTCAATTTGAATGAACATGTATTTTCAATCAACTTGTCAAATAAAATAAATCTATCAAGTCTTTTGGCTTCCAGGTCTAACATTTTTCTCCCATTTCTCCATGTTTAGGTCAATTTAGGAGACTCTAAATCAATTAAGTGGTGTTTTTCTATCCAGTGAGAAAAAAAGTTTTCTTGAGGATGTTGATGAGGGTGTCCTCCCCAAACTTCCTATAAATAAAGATTAAAATTAAGGTCCCTTCCAAGAATTATTTTGGACGATTTCAAATGACTAGACCCACTAAACCCGTCCCAGACAATGCACTGATATGCATATAAACCATACACATTTATCAACCTGAAAGTATATTTTAAAAAATTGTCCACCAACTCCACCACTATACTAGAGGAAATCAACGAAGTAGAAATATCCCTAAAGAGAGGGATCTGGGATGAGAGTAAGCCTCCCGGGAAACCCACTGAATCTAGTGAGCAAAATGACCAATCTTTTAACCGACTGAGAAAATCCTCGACCACTTTTTCCCCGCTATGCATAGTTTCTTGAATCATTATAAAATAGGGCTATAATATTTTAGGCTCCCCCAACCCCGCGAGCATTAAAGGATAACACAATCATTTTGCAACCCTAGATTGGGATTTCCCTGCTCTAAGGGCTTGTACTATAGTGGTTTTCTTATTGCTTCTTATTTATTTTACATCTTGGATTTGTTCTAGGGAAATCAGGGTTTTTATACTAATGTGACCACTAGAGCATTGATGCAAGGAAATTCCCCCTTCTAAGCCTTCCAATGATCCATTTTAAACCTTTGAATGCAATAGATAATCATATTTTAGAAAACACTTAGAACTGGGACAAGGAGAAGAATTCATCGAGGGAGAAGGATTCCTTGAAACGACACCAAGTTGGGGTTGAGACTCACAACGAAGGGGAATAGATGGTGGAACTGACTCACCATATTTACTTTGTGCCTCCCGATAATGATTCGCTTCACATGTACCCAAAGGACTATGAAAAGGGGATGATGAATCCTTTGAGACAGGGACAATTGGATTGGATCCCAAAACCATGGGGGGGATCACAAAAATTCTAGAAAATGTGACAAGACTGAAACTGATCCAGATGGATTTCAGTGGCCTCCCACCTATTCTAACTGGTTCATTTTGGCATTTTTCCAGTTTGGCAAATATTTTCATAGTTTTCGGGTCCCAAACTTGCGGGGCCATTTTGAGGCTCTAAACAACGTTTTTAGGGCTCTCCACAGTCATAAATGAATTTTGACATATAACAACAAAATGTGTATTCCTCGTATAGACCTTTCCAATGGGCTATCTGACGCCTAAAATGGAGATAGTATGCAAAAGTTATGACCCCATGAAGTTGATGTACTAACTTACCCAAACGGGGCCCACATGACTTTTGGCACTTCATCTCCTAGGGTTAGGTTTTTGGATGTCTAGGGTTTTTGAAATTTCTGTTTATTGTAAAAAGGCCTTCAGAGCCTTATTGTAATCATCTTATTATGAATGAGCGCAGTTGTCACATCTCTTCTCAGAGATATGGCGCCACCATTCCAACAAGCTTGTTCTTCACTGCATTTTACAGTTTTAGCTTATTTCCTTATTGAAAAGAAAACTAGTTTTACTATATCTTTGTTATTCTATGTTAAGCATCTTTTAATAATCTGTATTCATTTCATTATGCTCATAAAATCTGGATCATTGGTATCAGACCGGTTTTCTCCTTGTTGTCTTAATGCATGTCCCCAACGAGGTCAGAGTACAAAGAATTGGGTCTCGAGCTTGTTTCTCTTGAGGAAAAAAGCTCTCGCATGCCTAAACGACCTCTCATGGCAGGAGAAATGAAATATGACGGGACAAGAGATCCTTTCAAAAATATTCTTGAGGAATCCCTCACGCAACAGAGGAAGGAGATGATGGATAGTTTCGTGCAAATCCTTCGGCAACTACCAACAAGCGACGCGTCTTCCTCAAGAGGAGGCTCTGCCCCCTTCAAGGTAAAAATAAACTTCGATATTTCTATATTTGAAGGTCAGATAGACGTAGATGTTGTAGACAAGTGGTTGAATCTACTAGAAGTGTATTTTTCTTTCCATAACTTTTAAAATAGAGAAAAAATTACTTTTGCGCTCCTCAGTCGTTCCCCACGTCAAAGATTGGTGGGAAACTTTCTGTGAGAAAAAGGAAACATAGGAACCCTCATTATTTATAGTCACAGCCACCTGACAGATTTTACAAATATCTTCCATACCCTGTGCACCAAGTTGGGATCAAAGATTCAGAGCGACATCTGGTGCTCAAGTATCATAGTGCTCTACATAGATACATCCAGACTGAAATGGAATTTATGGACATCTCTTCCTTGGGCGCGGCCTATTGATATGCTGTCAAAATCGAGTAGAAGCTCAAACAAAAGAGGCGACAATTTGGACCTGGGAACCCCTCACAACAAAAACTAGGAAAGGGCGGCCCCAACCTATAGAACAAAGGACAGAGCAAATATGGATAGTATCAGGAAAACTAGTCCAAGCCGCAAGCAAAGAAGGACACCAGAAATACAAAGAAGGATATTGGGAAGTGGTGTGACTTCCATAAGAGCCATTGGAATAACACGGTTGATTTCTGCTCAAATCAGTCATTGGTGGCCAAAGTGAAAGCCTATGAATCAGATGCAGGTTCTGACTCTGAGTCAGAACCAGAAAGGGGAAGATGAATCATTAATGTGGAACCCAGTGCCACCGTTGCTACCACCAAGCTCCATCCAATTGAATCAAACGAGCCAGAAGAAGGCAAGTTCCTTTTCCATTCACAGATGTGGGTAAAAGGCACCCCATTGCACTTCATCGTTGATAGTGGTAGCCAGAAGAACCTCATCTCAACAAAGGCCATCAAGTGGTTGGCCCTACCGATAATGCCGCACCCACAACCCTACACCATTGGATGGCTCCGCCAAGGAAGCAATCTCCACATCAGCCAACAGTGTCGACTGTCATACGACATCAAGCCCTTCAAAGATGAGGTATTGTGTGATGTTTCTCCTCTCAAAGTTTGTAATTTTATTTTGGGCCAACCTTATTTATGGAAACGTCATGTTGTATATGAGTCTAGGCCTCGTAGTGTTATTATTAATTTGAACAGGAAATTGTAAAAGATACCCGAGGTAGTCCCTCCTAGTTATATTTCCTTAATCTCTTCCAAGCAATGCAGGAAGGTCATCTCTCATACTGAGAAATTTTTCTTCTTCATGATTCGCTCTTAGAGTAAGCGAAATATCGCAACCACATCCAGGGCCTCTGCGGCTGATCTCTCCACACAACAAAAGAAAGTGGATAAGGTCGTGGAATAATACTTAGATATCTTCTCCTCTCCTACTGGGGTACCTCTGCACTGCCAGGTCAAGCATCCCTTCGATATGACCCCAGGCGCACCGCTACCTAATGGGTCGGTCTACCATTGCTCTCTATTAGAAAACAAGGAGATCAAGAGGTAGATCCAAGAACTAATCCATAAGGGGCACATCCGTCCCAGTTCATCAC
The DNA here is from genome assembly GCA_010110895.2 of Picea sitchensis. Classification (NCBI taxonomy): domain Eukaryota; kingdom Viridiplantae; phylum Streptophyta; class Pinopsida; order Pinales; family Pinaceae; genus Picea; species Picea sitchensis. The sequence goes on from SNQJ01S0114761.1 coordinate 15,038, forward strand.
CTTGTGGGAGCCCAATCATAATGGTGCAGAAGAAAGATGAGACTTGGTGACTCTGCATTGATTATCGGGCCCTGAATAAAATCATAGTCCAGAACTGGTACCCGATTCCCCGAATCGACGAACTCCTTGATCAGCTCACAGGGGCCAAATACTTCAGTAAGATTGATCTGAAGTCTGGCTACCACCAGGTCTCAATAGAACATACATATGTATGGAAGACCACCTTCAAGTCAAAAGAAGGTATTTTTGAATGGTTGGTCATGCCCTTTGGTTTGACAAATTCTCCAACAACTTTTATGAGGATGATGGACGATATTCTGCGACCTTTCACTAGTAATTTTGTAGTGATGTATCTAAATGACATATTCATCAACAACAAGACTTGGGCAAAACACTTACATCATAATTAACAAGTTTTGCACAACCTGCGGAACAACAAACTATATGCAAACTTGGAAAAATGCTCCTTCGAAATGGACAGGTTCCATTAATTAGACTACATCATTGATCAACATGGTGTGCATGTGGATCTAGTCAAGATCCATTTCATTCATGACTAGCCATCCCCAACCACACTCATTGAGCTTCAGAGCTTCTTGGGCCTCGCCAATTTCTATCACAGGTTCATGTTGGGATTCTCTCATGTCGCATGGGCCCTCAGCCAAGAAACCAGGGGTGGTGGTAAGGAAAAAATTTTGTGGGGCCTGTCCCAACAACAAGCCTTCGATGACTTGAAGTAGTGCTTGTGTTCATCCCCAGTACTTTCATTACCAGAACTGCAACATCCCTTTGATATCAAGACAGATTCTTCAGACTATGTTGTGGGCATCGTTCTCACTCAACACGACCACCTCGTGGCGTATCATAGTGAGACACTATATGATGTTGTCCATAAGTACCCTAATTAAGACAAAGAAATGTACTCCATTGTGAAAGCCTGTCGCCAGTGGAGACAGTACATTCTGGGGAAGGAGACAGTCATCCACATTGATCACAAGCCACTACAGTTCATGCAGACCCAAGGAAAATTGCAGAATGACCACCATCACAAGTGTTCCACATAGTTACAATAGTTCCACCTCAAAATAAAGTATAAAACATGAAGTACCAATTGATTTGTTGATTGCCTCAGCCGACCTCTAGTTGCAACACTCAACACGGTGCTAAAATCTTGCGACCATGAGATCTCTGGATGGCCCCACCTCTATGAGACAGACCTTGACTTCTCCACCACCTACCAAATGTTGGGAGAAAACTCAATGGTCGCTAATTTTCATCTTCAGGATGGGCGGTTGTGCCGTCTGGGCCATCTATGTGTTCCATCAAGAGAGTGTGTGAAGCTGATTTGGGAAGCTCATTGCAATCGGGTGGCATGACACTTTGGCATCGAAAAGACAATGATAGTGTTGTAGAAACATTTGTACTGGTCAAAACTTCGACAGGATGTTGCCAAGTATACCAGGTCCTGCAACTCTTGCGCTATCACCAATCCAACCACTAAGAAACAAGGCATGTACACCCCTCTTCCTACTCCTGAAAATTCATGGGAATCCATCTCAATGGACTACATGTCGGGCCTCCCATCCACCAAGAGGGGAAATGACTGTGTTTTTGTGGTTGTTGATCGCTTTTCCAAGATGGTGATTCTAGCCGCCTTAAAGAAGAACATCACTGCAGAGGCCATTGCCAAGATCTTCTTTGAACACGTCTAGGTACACTTTGGGATCCCAAAAACCATTGTCTCATATCAAGACAGTCGGTTCCTCATCACATTTTGGTCGAGCCTCTAGTCATTGTTGGATACTGATCTCACCAAATCCATTGCCTTCCGCCCCCAGACAGATGAAAAAATTGAGGTCATCATTGATCAATTAGATGATCGTACATATCCTATGCATATACAATTCCAAGCACCCATGCACATAGGATGATATTCTTCCCTATCTCCATCATAGTTACAAACGAGCCCTGCATAGCTCAACTGGCCACATCCCCTTTCAGGTAGGGTTGGGATTCCAACCATTGGGACCCATGGATGTTGCACTATCCCTAGCGACCACCTCGGTCGAATCGTCCCCTTCTCCACCATAAGCTGACAAAGCCACCCGGTTCATTGAGTGGATCTAGCACATTTTCCAACAAGTTCAGGATATTTTATAGAAGTCCAATGCCAAGTACAAGTAGTGACATGATCAACATCGGGTGCCACATAAGTTTCATGTGGGTGACAAAGTTTGGTTTCACTTGCAGAAAGAACGCCTTACAGGGCCCCATCGGAAGCTTCTCCCACTCTGGTATGGCCATACACCATCACCAAGGATGTGGGTGACAATTCTTTTGCACTCAACATTCCCCCTTTCCTTGGCCTGCACCCAGTCTTCAACGTGGCTCTCCTTCAGCCATATTTTCCACCATTATTGGACACCTCAAAGACAATAGAGAATTTGACACCAACATAGCTCACACCTGACTGCGTGAAACATGAATCCAATGATCATATTGTGTGGACACAAATATCAAGGGCACCCGACAACAAAGGATCCAACTTTTTTGAGTTGTCAAAGCAAGTCAGCTCCTGCACCAAGGCAAGTGGCTCACCTGGGCCAAATTCAACAAAAAATTCCTCATCTGATGGGGGAACTCAACACAATGGATACCAATGCTTCTTAAGGGGGAGGATTGATCCAGATGGATGTCAGTGTCCTCCCACCTATTCCAACTGGTTCATTTTGGCAGTTTTCCAGTTTGGCAGTTTTTTTCCTAGTTTTCGAGTCCCGGACTTGTGAGGTCGTTTTGAGGCCCTAAACAACATTTTTAGGGCTCTCCACAATAAAAAATGACCTTTAACATATAGAAAAAAAATGTGTATTCCTCGGATAGACCTTTCCAACGGGATATCGTGCGCCTAAAATGAAGATCGTATGCAAAAGTTACAACCTCGGGAAGTTGATGTACTAACTTACCTAAACGGGGCCCACGTGACTTTTGGCGCTTCATCTCCTAGGGTTAGGTTTTTGGATGTATAGGGTTTTTAACATTTTTGTTTATTGTAAAATGGCCTTCAGAGCCTCATTCTAATCATCTTATTTTGAATGAGTGCAACCGTCACATCTCTTCTCAGAGATAAGCCACCACCATTCCAACAAACTTGTTATTCCCTGCATTTTACAATTTCAACTTATTTCCTTATTGAATAGAAAACCAATTTTATTGTATCTCTGTTATTCCATGTTAAGCATCTTTTAATAATCTGTATTCATTTCGTTCTACTCATAAAATTTAGATCAGAAGCATCGAGAAAACAATTCTTACCAGTGTTCACATCCAGAGGAACCTTTGAGGATACGACACCTGGAGACTCACGTTGAACATGCTTTGTACTGCTTTTCTCCCCTTCTACCATGTCCACCACCTTTTGCTTCTCTATATACACTATCGATTGCGTTCTCTTCCAAAAAAAAATTAAAGGGGGGAAATGAGATGGAGAACGCTTGCATTGAGCTTGCAAGTTTCGAACCTCATGGCACCTAAAGAACTGAAAAGGAACACACCAATAATCATTTTTTTACTCCAGGATAAACTACCCCGTACAAGTTCAATCTTGTCTAGTATGCCCTCCCTAATATCAACACAATCTGGACCCATGCCCATCTCCTATTAGTCTTCATCTCCCAACCTGACCCATAGCTTATGAATTTTCCTATGGTGTTCCCGATTGAAATGAGAACCTCTTCTTGCCAAAAAATCAAAGGAAGGTTCGACAGTATCATCCAAAACTTGGAAGGATCTAGGGCATCACGAGTCAGATTGAAAGATATTTCCCATTCCTTTAAAACAATGCCCAAAGGGCCCCATCCCCATAACCAATTGAATGCCTCCATCAAATCCACTTTATTATGGGAGCAAGAGTATGAAAAACGGGACAGTACCCAAAAATCCCTGTGCAATTTTCATCAATCCATGATTTCAGAGATGAAGGGGAAATGATTTTCCCATAGAACCTCCCTACTTTCGTCCTTCCCAAAAAATCTAGGATAGCCCTGATCTCAACGTTATCACCCACCACCATTTTGTGCTTCTCCGTCCTCACCTTCCAACACTTCAACTTTTTGGCTCTTTGCACATAGGGAAAACCTTTCACCTTCTCTAGTTTCGGCTACAAGGATTCACTTGGATTTGGCTCCATTGACGGCGAGCTCACAACATGCAAAGGAGATGAATGAGTTATGGCAGGGGAAACCCCTGGATCTAAATTATTCCTTGGAACATGTGAACCGTTTTACAATGCATGACTCGATCTACTCCCGCCTCCTCGAATTGAATGCTTCCCTAACTTGGAATAGCTTCCCCAGGATCAAGATCCTCTATCATATACAACAATCTGAGACTTGACAAGTCAGCTTTCCTCCTGAGATTTTGCAGTCAAATGAAGTCCTCGTCAGATGGGAAAATCTCCTCCGTACCCAAAATTTCTTCATCATAATCCACATCATCATCTTCCATATGTTCGTTGCTTATAACCTTCAATAGATATTTAAATGAATCAGGTATGAACCCACTGCCTGGGTCACATGTCTTCCATTATCTAGGTGTCGTCGCATTAATCCCCTGGATCCTAAAGACTTATCATTCATCCCTCCTATCAACAGAGCTTGACATAATCCCCAACCCACCTCCTAAGATCAAAACCCATAGTTGCATTTCCATTTGCAAAAGGTCTATCCCATAGAAGTTGTAGGGTAGATTGTCTCCCATCCATGGCAGAGCTCTGCTAGGTTTTTTTCCTCCTTGCATTACTCTTAGATCAAAATATGTAAATCCTATCAGTTCCCCCTATTATTATTCAAGCCCCTCTACTATTGTAAAAAGGGGATTGGTTATCTTGTTGAATTAAACATTTGTTGAATGAAACAAAATGATTCCACATGTATCATCATAATATTTGAAGTGTTTGATGTAGAATGAAAATTAACATGGAGATCACATGGGCCTGTACTTGGTTTCAATACCTAATAACAATAATAATCCTTGGTTTCAATACTTAATAAATATAGCATACTTAGTAAATCTTCGAGCTTAAAAGGGTCGGTAATATTTATAAATGAAGACCTCATTATCGAATACCAAACTGAATTATGGAAGGAAGTTCAAAAGGTAAAAGAAGCCAGGAAAGAAGGAAAATGGGAAATAATTAGAAATCAAAAAGCTATTGTTAGGGATAGAGACCAGAAGGATAATAATAAATAGGAATTTGGGACACTCGGGATCCTTTTTTGGAACTGTTATGGCTTTCCATGGCGCAAAGGTCCTATGATAAGTTGGATCCCGAGTGATATTGATATTATCTATCTAGTTGAAACTTGGGAGCATGAGGATTATAAGGTCCCTAACATAGAAAGATTTGTCTTATGGTCAACATGGAACAAAAAATACCGCCGTAGAGGGATAGGAGGCATATCTTGTTATATTAGAAAGAGCATTTCTCCTCAAATTCAACTTCATAATATTGACCCTCTCAATAAGTATATTTGGATAGAAATTTCAGACACCAATGCTAAGAATATGTATATAGCAATTTGCTATTTTGCACCTATTAATTCTACTTTTTATAAGAAAAACAATCTAGATAACAAGTGTCCCTATAATAATTTAAAACAAGATATTTATAGTTTGAAAAATGAAAGTAATATCCTCCTGCTAGGAGATTTTAATGTTAGGACTGCAACTAAACACTCTACTCTTTTAAGTACTGATTCCAACCATAATCCTTTATGGCTAGTTGAGGACCTTGTTTTATCTAATAGCTACAAAAGAAGCTCTGAAGACTTAATTGAGAATTTGTTTGGTACTGAGTTGGTCAAGCTCTACATCTCTCAAGACCTAATAATTTGCAATGGAGTAATGAAGTGGCCAAACTCCAACCAGATGACTTGTATTCACGGGCTAGGTGGTAGTGTTGTATATTATGTGATATTTGATATCCCTGTTTCCAACCAAATAGAAACTCTTGACCTTTTAAATGAACATGAACCTAACTTTGATCATAAACCTTTAACCCTAACTCTAAAATTTTCCATGCATAGGAGCGCCATTGAAGAGAATTATGATAATCAAAGGAATTTGCGCTTTGAAAAAAGTAAAGTTGACATTTTCCTAAAGGATTTATAACGACCAACCCTAGGAATTTTTCTATGAATTTTCATAATTTTACAACTACCCTTTCCACTTCTATTAACAAGTTCTCTTTCGAGGTGTCCTATAAAAAGAATAATAGAATGACCAACCCTTGGTATGATAAAGAATGTAAAATTTCTAGGAAATCCATTAGGGATGCTTCTAATGAGTCCTTAAAACTCGATAAAATTAATACATACAAAGCCCTAATTAAAAGGGGAAAAAAGGTACTATATCAATAAAAGGAAAGAGCGACTTTCACAACTATATAAGTTGGATCCTAAGAAGTTATGGAGCCAAATTCTAAACTGCAATACTAAATAAAATAATAGGATTCCCTTAAGGGATTGGAATTCCTACCTTAAAAGTCTTTATGAGTTCCCTAATGCCATGGACACCATTCCTAGTGTCCCTACAAAGGAAGAAGTTTTTTCTTTAGATGACATAGAGTTCAGGGTTAAGCAGCTTGCAAATGGGAAAGCTAAGGACATTGAAGGATACCAAGATGAAATTTATAAAATCGGAGGGTCAATCCTTATCCCTCACATACACAAGCTCTTAAATTTAGCAGTCAAGCAGGGCTTCCCTAAACCCTGGACGCAAACCTTGATTATTCCTATTTTAAAAAATGTGGATAGAAACATTCCCTCTAATTATGGGACCATTATGATTATCTCGATTTTAGCCAATCTTTATGGAATTATTTTGGAAAATAAGATTAGCCTTTGGCTAAAAAGTCACAGTAAAAGAGCTAAAGGCCAGGCCGGGTTTAGGAGATATCATTCATCTGTGGACCATCTTGTTACCTTTAGGAAAATTGCAGAGGAGTTCCACAATACTAAAACCAATCTTTTTTGTTGTTTTGTTGATTTTCGAAAATCTTTTGACATGGTTCATAGGAAAAACCTTTGGAATAGGTTGGAAGAGATAAAAGTTCCTCTCAAGTTGAGGGCTACTGCAATAAGGATGTATGCAAATGTTATTGCTAAGTTTAAAAACACTGAGGGTTGATCAAAAGAGATTAACTACAATATCAGAGTCAAACAAGGTTGTCCTTTGTCCCCTACCCTTTTTGGCATATACATTGACAAATTAAAAGATTGCTTGGAAAAAGAAGGTTGTGTCGGCCCTACTCTCACTGGTATAGTCATCAATCTTCTTCTTTATGCCAATGATATCGTTCTTATGGAAATGAGTCCCCATGATCTTGAAAACCAACTAAGAATCCTCAAGGATTTTTTCTCCAATATGGGTATGACTGTTAATACTGATAAGACTAAGGCCATGATTATTAAATCCAATAAGATCCCTTATGATACCTTTGTACATGAAAACAAAAACTTGGAGGAAGTGATTTCATACAAATATCTTGGAATTGATATTCACCACGGGCTCAATTAGAATTATAGCATTGAGAAAAGGATTATTGGGGGATGGAAAACTTATTATGGGCTTGAAAACAATTGTAAATCAGTTGATCTTTGGAGTTGGGATAAGAAGAAAATCCTCTTTGAGAATCTTGTTACACCTATTATTCTTTATGGATGTGAAGTCTAGGGTTGTAGTATCTCTTGTGAATCCTGGAGAAAGATAGAGAAAATACAAAAGAATTTTATAACCTATAATCTCAAAATTAAATGAAATACGCTATATCCCATCCTCCTCTTAGAAACAAGCCTCTCCCCCATTGAGAGCATGGCTATGACTAGATACCTAATGTATAAGAACAAGTTAAACAACATGGAAGCCAAGAGGCTTCCTAAAATTGCTTCAAAATCGAGTCATAATTGTCATCGACTCAAGCGAGGTTGGCATAAAGATGCTCGGTCATGGCTAAACTATTGGGGAATCATGGAAGACACCATTTTGCAGAATAAATATACTATTAAAAAAATGTAAAATCAAAATTTAAGGAGAAAATGTGGTGTGATGAAGAGTTAGAGGAAAAAATAAAATTAAGGTATTATAAGGATGTAATCAACCCTAATCTAGAAGATCAAAATTATCTATCTGTTTTTCCAAGTGTAAAGAAAAAAATAAACATTGCTAAGATAAGAACAAATTCTCACGAGCTCCATAGTGAAATTGGGCGTTCATCAATTCCTAAAATTCCATGGGATGAAAGAGTGTGTCACCTTTGTGACACTTAGAAGGTTGAAGATGAAAAGCACTTTCTCTTAGATTGTCCAGCCTATACCCATATTAGATTTCATTTTCAAAATATTTGTCACACTACCAACCTTCCTAACCTCTTAACTCAACAAAAGTATGGTGATCTTGGAAAGCTTCTCTTAATGCTTTTCGAGCACATAAACAAAATTCTAAAGAATCAAAAGTAATCACTTACCCTCTTAAGGTCCGATAGACCAGTTCGGTGTTAGCGAACGCTAATCATCATCATCATCAACATCAATAATAATAATCAAATTTTAAGGTCACGACTAAGCCATACACCAAATTGGTGTATGAGACCCTCTTGTTTGTGGGATAATGGACCCCCTCTATGCAACGATTTGACTACTAAAGACTATGGAGGTATACATACCGTGGCCCCCTCATGAATTGAACTTGTGAATTAAGGAAAATGTCTCTTGACCAAATGTCCAAGTATATATTAATTATTTTGCTCAAGGTGGCTATTGAAATATTTTATTTATAGTAAACATTGAAATATTTTTTGTTATTAATATTCTTTTAACGTTTAAGTGTCAACTCCATGTTGAGTGCTGAAGGAATTAAGGAAAACATTTATTGACCAAATGTTCAAGTATATATTAATTTATTTACTCAAGGTGAATATTGAAATATTTTATTTATAGTCAACATTGAAATATTTTTTTGTTATTAATATTTTTTAAAGTTTACGTGTCAACTCCATATTTTATTTATGGTCAACATTGAATTTTTTTTTGTTATTAATATTTTTTTAAAGTTTATGTGTCAAACCCATATTACTTTAAAAATCTAAAACATCTAATAAATGTCCAAAGAATTAAATAAATTCTTGGTTAATGGAGATGAGTATTCTAAGAAAAGAAAAATGAGATAGAGAAATCTTAGTGGTTCAATCACATTTTCAAGATAAAATTTATTTGTTAAAAAAAAAGACCATTAATCTATTTTTAAGGTCATAGCTAAGCCAGACACCAAATTGGTGTATGAGACCTCCTCCCCCCAGCTACTTATGTTCACACCGATTTTTTGAAATTAAAAATAAACATTAAAATAGAAGATAAGAAGGCACTCTAAAAGTTTTTTTTTTTACATTTTTATTTGTTTAAGTCACTTTTTTCCTATGAGTTTTGTTCAAAATCAGTTTTCACCTTAAAAATTCACAGAGATGGATGGAATTGCAGATTTTAGTGGTTGAGATTACAGGTTTAGAGTGTTCTAGAAGTTTTTGAAGATGTTGAATTAATTTATACACTTAAAAAACAGATTTAGCTCCCTACATTTCCAACATCTCTAAGGAAGTTTCAGGAGTTTGAGAACTAGTTGGGAACTTCCCCAATTGGTTGGGAACTCTTTTGGGAACTTGAGAGCTTCAATATCAAAGAAATGGGAGCTTGGGAAAATGTTTCCTAAACTAAAAGCTTTAAATTAGAATTATATTAAATTAAAATGTAAATATATTTATTCTATTATTACAAATACATAATTTCTTACAAATATATTCATTATATTTATTCAAAATATCACTATAAAACTAAAACTAAACTACAGTTAAATATTATTTTAAAAATTAGTTAAGTAAAAAAACTTAATAATACTCACTTTATAGTTGTGGATATGAAATTTTTTTAATGCATGTATATTTTCCTTCAAGCCCAAACTAAACATGAAAGTCTAATAAACCAATACCCTATCCACTAGAAACATTTGCTACACTCCAACCAACCATATCATTGACTTTTATTGTATTTTTATATTAGAAGAGTAGCATTATTTAGTTTTTTCCAATAAAAAAATAATAATGCTTCAAATTTACAAAGATGTTTAAAGTTTATATATGTAAAGTTTGATTTTAAAAAGATGTTAAAATTGTATATATGTATTTTCAATTTGATTTCTCATTTTCTAATGGAATATTTATGGATACACAAATTGAATTAGTAATTTCAATATTGTAGTTGTTACAATAGGAGAAACATTGTCCTTTGCTGCTCCCAACTTCACGTAATTTGAAAGAAACTTCTACACGTTTCGAAAAGTGCAACATAGTATTCACATATAATTTTTTGAAATTAAAAATAAACATTACTTATAATTTAAAATAATTGCATTTAATACAAAATCGAAGATAATCATAAGATAATTGTGTTGTGTGCACGATCTAAATGTGAATATGAGAAGATAATCATACTGTGTCCACGATCTAAATGTGTTCTACGTTTTTGACCATTTCCTTGTCCTTCACATGGAGTTTTTCGGAGTTTTTCAGTAAGGAAAACAGAAATATACAATACCTGCATGTTCCCAATGGCTTGTCCTGCATTCCAACGATCCTCTTTCCAACTTCATCTTAGCTCTTATCCCCATAAACCATTCTAACAGACTGTCTATTGACTGTTTTTCTAAGATTTTATTGGGAATGTGCAAAGGCTTTTCATTTCATTTTGACAGACTGGCTGTTAGTTGTTTTTAAGATGCTTTATCGGTAATGTGCAGAGGTTTTTCAAGCAGTTAAGGGCATCCTATTCTTGTTATTATTATTGGATTATATATTCATTGAACATATAAAATTCTTTGCATATGTAGATTCATTAAGTGGGTATGTGGGCATATTTTCCCTGCGTTGTCACTGGGTTCAAATTCTGGGTTGACTGGCGGTTATCTGCTTCTAGAAAACAGATTGGAAATTAGCTTCTAGAGAGGCTTTCCATCCTAACAGTTGGAAATTAGCTTCTTTTAAGATAGTTTTTTGGGAATGTGCAGATGCTTTTCCAGTATATAAGGGCATGTTAGGCCTGTTATTGGATTGTAGTCATTGAACATACATATTCTGGGCATATATAGATTCATTGAGTTAGTGGGTATGTTGAGTCTTTATGAGAACCCAGCATTTGTATCTAGTGAAAATACAGGGATCATGTTTCCCATGTCCCCACCTCGGAGTGATCAGAATCAGAACCAGGCTACTGATGGGTATACTAGTCCTCCTAGTGTAAATTTTTCTTCGGCACCAATGATGGCGCATAATGATTGTGATTCAGGGTCAGTACCTCCTCCTCTATGGCCTCCTGAATCATCTGGCTATGTGCCCAATTCATCTTACCACAACCCCATGGCCTTACCTGCACAAGAGATAGAAGGGGGAAGACGGGAGCTCGTGAAATTGTATGATGACATGCCTGAGTCTGCCTATGAGCTTTCCTTCAAGCATCTAGTGGACCACAACGCTGCTATAGAGCAGAWGCTCTCAGATGACTCTCCCACCTGGAAGGAGACTGACAACAGCTTGGAAAATAAGAGAGCATCGGGAGAATACATTAGGAGGAAAGACGATGACCCAAAGTGCTTTCTGTGGAATGTGTTTGCTCCTAGCAGTTTAATGGCCGGATCACGTTCTCCGAGTCCTTCGCGGGTTGTTAGGCAGAACAATAATCAGTCCAGTGGGAATTCTCCAAAGAAAGTAGTGAGAAAAGAGCGTCCGAATAATCGACTCCTGTCTCTGTTTAGGATTAGGCCATCCCAGAATCCTGAGATGTCGCCTTCCAACAGAGCCTCTAAAGTTTCTCCTAGACCTTATATGGGGACAGATGGACAGCCTGATTTGCCTTTCATGGGTAGTCCTAATAGGCCAAAATCAAAGAGTTCTAACCAGTGCGTCATGTGTTCGGCATACACTATTTTTTTCAAAACGCAATGCCAGGTGCTGAATCTCTACAAATCTTACTTTTATTTGTCATTCTGTGACTTATGCTATTGTTTAACTTTGTCAGAACTTCACTCTACTATTAGGCTAATAGGCAGCTTGCCGTTTGACTTTAGTACCTTAACTATCTTCTAACTTCATCAATTTGTTGTTTTTGTTACATTTAAGGGCCTGAATCTATTCATTTGCAAGTATAGCGAACCATCCTTACAGTTTCTTCCGAGTTCCATTGCGATGGTTCTGTGGATTTCATTTTATTGCATCTACGTAGGGATACAACCATCAAAGAGTGAAGCCAGTTTTACCTTTCTAATAAATTTAATTGAAGCTGACCTGCATCCCTGTTTGATTAAGTGATTGGCTTGTAGGCTTGATATGATTTCCCTTCTACACATTTAAATTTCTGCCAACATTTGCCATTTTTAATTTTTATTTTGAGTTCCCAAAGCTCAGGACTCTAAACAAAACTCCATGCTTATTAAGCATCTTCATTTTCACTATATCTTGGGGGGTTTTGCATTGGTTACTAGAATTTTTTTTTAATTTATAAGCATCTTCATTTTCACTTGRGAGTTCTGCATTGATTACTAGAGAAATTTTTATTATCACAGTTCACAATTTCACTCATAACCATCTCACTGACTTAGGACACTCTTCAAATAGCTCCCTCCCAAAAGGATCCAACAAAGTTGCTCAAAAAGGGAAGGGTGAACTTTATACTATCACAGTCTACAATTTCACTCATAGAAGTCTCATGGAGCTAGGACACTCTTCAAAATGTTCTCTCCCAAAAGGATTCAGCAAAGTTGCTAAAAAAAAGGAAGGGTGAATGATTAAAGCCCATTGGTATGCATCTATATGCTCTAAAGAGAAGACAGGCTCCACCCATATGGACATTGGTTCATTGACTTTGCTATCATACGCTCTGGAGTCTGTTCCTTCTAGTACTATATACAGATTTGATCGAAACCTCAATTAATTACTCTATGTCAATGACTAAAAGGAGGAATTTTTTTGTGGTTAGTTGTGAATGCTATTTATTTCCAGAAAGATATTCTCACTCAAATACTGGCAGGCATACTCGCATAAAAAACTGATCTGTATGTAAATTTCTGGCAAGGTCGCAAATGGCAATACTCCTGGCAGGTGCAGGTTGGGTGTCTGTGAGGAAGCATTAGTAAAATCCCTATATAAAATATGATGTCATGGTATGCATGGATTCTCGTGCTGACTGTAAACTTTCCTATTTCATGCATTATTCCAGAGTCCAGTTAGTGACTGTTCTGTGTAACTGTTAGAAAATTTTCATTAGAATTTGTAAATATCATGGAATGGAATTTGTAACTTAGATGTCACTCCCATTATCCTTACTGGAAGAGAGTTTGCAATTGACCCCTCTCAACTTATATACGACAAGGTAATAGACGTACACAGTTAGGGGTGTTTTTGGGGGGGTTTGTATCAAAGCTGCATTTCAGTTTTGGGAAGATAATCGTGGGGAGTAGCAATGGGGATTCAGGATACCATCGTAGGACACCCAATGAGGGAATTATCTACTCTTCTGGACTTTTTTTCCCGTTTCTGATTTGAAGAAAATTTGATTATAAAGTGGCAAGCAGTGATGGATTCAGAGTCTAGCTAACTTAGGCAAGTTGATTTCTCTGCTTGTCTTCTACAACCTAAAGATAATCTATTTAAAAGAAAATACAGTTCTGTACGACAGAACAGAGGTTTTTACAGGAATGCTTGCCATTAATCATTTTCAAGCTTTGTTCATATTTGTCCAATTTGTTACACGTCATACAAAAATCTTGTACTAATGAATTCATTTGTCTTAACCTAATGAAAGTGACTGGAAACCAAATAACATAAGAAAATGATACAATTGTTTTTCTTTCATGACTTGGATGAACTTAGATTAAAGGATATAACTTTCGATAATATCAGTGATTTTGTTTCATGTATTTCTAAGAAAGCGATTGGAGAGCCATGTGCTAGAACATGCATCCTATCAGAGGTTTTAGCAAAGACTAGAGATGATTTCAACTTGGTAGCAGTCGATCTTTACTAATTTGTGCCACCATTGATATCACCAAGTGTTTTTTACTTTGCCTTGGTGGAGCTAAGGGCTTAAACCTACTCCATGCTTATTAGGTATTCACTTTCTCACTGTGGCTTTGGATCCCTGCAATGGTCTCATTGTGCTTTAGCCACTTATGATTTATAGTGGTCTTGGTAACATGGGGCACTCTCTAGATCACCCTCTCTAAAAGGATCCAACAAAGCTGCTTGAGGGGCAGGTGAGTAAGGGTTGAATGGTAAAAAGCCATTGGGCAGTCCCTACCCATACAAGTGTTGACTAAGGAGTGCTTAGTCATTTCCGGTCAAGCTTGTTTGGCCTAATTTGAGTACCAAACAACCAACTTTTTTATACACAAAATAATCATGATCTTCTATTAAAGAAGGTCTACCTGGTTTAAGGCACATTCAATGATATCTCCTTGGTATTTTCTTTCATCCGAAAACTCATCCTGTGGCTGCCAGCTTATATATTATTTTTTTGGTAGAACCTTAAAATTGGAAGTGAGTTGTAGCATTTCATTTTCAAATGTTCAAATACTGACAGGGAATCATTGTTAACCTACATGTGAATCAGTTAGTTTTAAGCAACACTGTAATATTACTTTGATGTTGGATCCATGCAGGCATGTGACAAGATCTATTGTAACAATTGTGTCAAGTTGGCTATTGTAAACACCCGAAAAGGACCTAGATGCCAAGCCACTTGTGCACTTGGATCAAATAGTGAGAGGTAGCTACTACAATCTCTCTTCATTTTCTTCCAGTCCAACATATAACGATTTTTCAATTGAGGACCTGTTGTTTATCACCATTAATTGATGATTCTTCTTTGAATGCAGGGATTTGAAGCCCAAGAAGAATAGCTGCTGGCCCAGTTTGTCCTCCATCAAAATAAAATCTGTGAGAAAGACGATTCTTCTTTGAATGCAGGGATTTGAAGCCCAAGAAGAATAGCTGCTGGCCCAGTTTATCCTCCATCAAAATAAAATCTGGGAGAAAGACAAAATATTCCTTCAGCGAGGAGGAGAAAAAAAGAACATGTATGATGCATTCTAGTGCTTTGGAATAATTCTGCATCTCCGTTTGGAACTTCTCGTGGCTCCTGGTTCACAGATACTGGTAGATCAAGAACCTTTTTGAACTTCAAATATGAAAGGGTGAAACTTCATACTCTAAATCTCTTACACATGGATATGGATCCTTAAACAAAAGACCAATCCAAGTCATATGAGGGTACCCACTATCACAATTTTTTCTATCCAAATAGCTTTTAATGTGCAATGAGAAGAAGCAAACATTGTACTGTACTGTTGGAGGGATTGAATTTTGGATGTCTCCTGAATAGGAAGGAAGAGTCCATTTTAACATATAAGGCCAACCACTCGTTTTGATTATCACAAAAATCAGAATGCATGAACTCCCATTTCAATGTTGGATGAAAAGAAAAATGGGGCTTCATTGCTTTTGTACATTTTGGCCTGGCTATTCATTGCCCATTACAGTTTAAACCATTTTATGCCATTCACAGAGCACATTACTATGACGGTTTGGATAAATGTCAGCGCTTCCAAGTATGCAGAGTTTTGTCATGTTAGCAGAACTTGCTATGATATTTTTTCATAACTTCAGAGTTCTGCTATGATATTTGTTCATAACTTTAGAGGATATATGTGATTGTCTTGAAAATTTGGTTTACTACGAGAGTAACAGAGATGGACATGTTTTATAATATACTGGATAGAAATATTTATAAACAATAACTTTTCTATATGTAAAATGTTATTTTTATATTTTAATATGTTTGAAATTAAAGCAGTAATGTCATCAATGTTTTTTTGGTAACGATACTTTGAAAAGTATTTAAATTATAGAATTTAATAAAATTATATAACATGTTAAAGGGAAATGGTATTAATTCTTATTTTTTTATTATAAATTTTACAACATCAATGTTTATTTGGTAACGATACTTTGAAAAGTAATTAAATTATAGAATTTAATAAAATTATATAACATGTTAATGGGAAATGGTATTAATTCTTATTTTTTTATTATACATTTTACAAATTAGTTAATCTTAATTTGTTTTTAGATTGTAATAAATAAACTTAACATGTATAATAATAATATAATGGAAATTATATTTACTAAGATAATATATAATTATATTTAATACAATAATATTGGTTACAATTTAAAATAAAATTAACTAGTTTGTAAGAAAGTTAAGGATTAACATCATTTCTCTTTAACATGTCATATAATTTTATTAGTTTCTATAATTTAATTACTTTAAAAAAAATATAGTTACTTAGAATAAAAAAGAAGTTAAGAATTATATATATATATATATATATATATATATATATATATTTCAAATTGGTTTGAAAAGTTTCCAATTAGGGGGGACTGGGGAACTTGGTAGTGTCTTGGGAGCTTCAAAGTCAAGGAAATGAGAGTTTGGGAACATTTTCATGTATAGAGAGCTTTAAATTAAAATACTATTTTTGGTATTAATAGGTACCAATTTTGGGTATTATTATTAAATTAAATATCACTATAGTTTTGTTGAGTTAAGTGGTTAGGAAGGTTGGTAGTGTAACAAATATTTTGAAAATGAGATCTAATCTGGGTATAGGATGGACAATCTAAGAGAAAGTGTTTTTCATCTTCAACCTTCTTAGTGTCACAAAGGTGACACACTCTTTCATCCCATGGAGTTTTAGGAATTGACTAATGTAAATGTGTTGAACCTGCACATAATAGATCTAGCTAAGCAATAATACACACATTTGCAGAGAGAATTGGAGAAAGAAGAAGAATGATCCGTAATTTAACTTGATCTAAAATTCAAGATCTTTTAACCATTATTTGCATGTGAACTTTTAATTGTTAACCATCTTTGTAATGCAAAATTAAAGAACATCCATCAAGCACATGAGCACATAAACATGTAAGCAAACCATCTATGAACAAGAATTGGTAACGGAGTTCACCAGACCCCCTGGCTACGTCTTCGGGCCACTTTCCAAATGGGAAGGCC
>SNQJ01S0114763.1:0-18181 GCA_010110895.2 Picea sitchensis
ATAGGTTTATTGCAGGATTTCATTAGCAGGTACAGAGAGAAAGAGAAAAGGATTACCATGATAGACATATCAAGAGGAAGGCATTCAAGCAAGGAGATTTGGTATTTTTATATGAAAACAAGTTCATGAAGCATCCAGGGAAGTTCAGGACACATTGGCTTGGACCATTTGAAGTTTCTTATGTCACAGAAGGAGGAGTTGCACAGTTGAAGACCCTTAATGGAGAATGGAAAGAAGGTTTGGTAAATGGGAGCCGGTTGAAATTGTATTATGAAAATCAGCTGCCTCGCAGCTCTCAGTAAAAGCAAAAGAAGACGGGTCTAGGTACTAGGTGCAGTTGAAACTGGGTACCAGACATAGAAAAGACAGTCTGCACAAACATGGGAAGGGACAAAGAAGAAAGCACAAGCTGCTCCGCACAATCTGCAATCGAAGTAAAACATAAGGTTTAATCTTGCAGTGACTCGGGACGAGTCACATGTGAGTGTTGGGGGCCTGTTGGCCCTTGGTTATGTAAGGAAACAAAGATTAAGGAAGAAAGGTGAAGTGAAAACTGTGCGGAAGGAGTAGTAACTAATTAAGGGTCGAAGTGGTTAAAGAATAAGAAAAGAAGGAGTGAAGTAAAGGAAAAGAAAGCCGCTGAAAGAGAATAACAAGGAAGATCAAGCAACAAAGAAGAAGGATCATGGACAACCCAACAAGTGGAAAAAGACACCAATGGATACTTTGGAGAACCTCGTGGAAAATGAGGAAGGATAGGATGGTGAAGCCCCAAAAATGCAGGTCAAGTGGAACTAAGGTTTTGGCACCTAGGGTTTTGACACTTAGGCTTCAGTCTACGGTTGTCCAAGAGTCATGTAATGTATAAATAAAGGTCTAGAGGACCTGGGATGGGGTTCATTCATATTATTATGGTTGATGTTCAAGGTTGATTATTTTTGTTGAGAACTGTATTGAGTCTGTATTCTAGATATTTAGTTGGGTGCGAAGATCAACCCTGCAGCTGGGTGCGCAGGGAGGGAAGAGAAAGAGAGAAAGAGAGAGAGAGATATGTAGCTAAGTGCGTAGATAGAACTGTATTTTTTCATCTAATATATCGAGAAACACAATTTTGTGGATGTATCCCTAGAGAGAGGGTGAACCACGTATATCTTATTGTCTTTGTGGTTGATGTTGTGTTTTTTTTTATCTGTTATACTGTTACTGCATTTTTGTGTTAGATCAAAGATATAACTTCATGAAGTAAGCTTAAGAATGGTAAATAATATCTATATTGTTTGCATTGTGTTTGGGAATCACTTTGCATTTCCTTTGGTTTTATACACTTGCTTCTTGCAACCCCCTATTGCTACTTCAGGTGAGACTGCATCTTCTTCGGAGGTGTTGCCGAAAGGGCCAGTAGTTAGGGTTTGTTGGTGCGCTGTAAGAGTTGAACCCAGGGTCTGCCCCCATGCCAACATGATTCATGTAGTGTCTTGGATTCCATTATCCATATTGGTGGTTTCTTTTACTTTTTCAACAATTTTCCTTATTGGATTTTATTCAAAGGATATCTTTCATGCACTACTTGCATCTGGTGCATGCGAGAGATGCACATGGTCATTGGTTCATGAATATCCTATTTGTCTGAGCTCCTCCTAATCCTTAAGATATTTCTTTGTACCTCGCGCTGGATGATGAGAGATGCCTTAATGCTATCCTTTTAGCGGGTCTCCTTCCATCGACTTCATCTCATCTATTCTGGAAATGAGACCTAGAGTCCTATGAGTACCTAGAGGCTTGCAATTATTAGTGGCAGGTCCTCTCGCCATCAACAATTGGGAAGACATCAATGTCTTCTGATCAATTGGTTCTTCAAGTGTTTGAATTCAACAACCTTATTCACACTTGTGGAATGTACTCGGTTCTTTGACACCTACTTTCATTATCAGTGGGTTGTCTCACATTTGTTAATAGTATACCTTAATGATTGATAATCAAATGAAGTCTCATTGTGTTCAATTTCAACTCCTCTATTCACATAATGCAAACTTGCACCTTCACCAGATAGTGTAGAAGACCTCCAACTTATAGTATAAACACTCCATATATGGTTTTTTATTTCATTGGAACAATACCTATATGAATTCAGTGATCATGGAATATCAGATTGTACTCCATTGCATATAGATATCTTCGGTTGATTTTGAGACTAGACTACAATTGTCGTGACTATGATAGCCTGTGGCGTATGTCCACTTTGTATTTCCTTTTCATGGCCACGAACAACTATTTGGTATATATCCACATGGATATGTAGTGTAATTCATATTGGAAGCCATGTGTACAAAGTCATTATGAATTGTAATGTTGTCATGAGTAACTAGTACTTCCAGTTTAGTCTCCATTACTCCACTTCTAGAAATTATAATGTATTTTGTGGATTGAATATACTCCTCTGACCTCACACATTAGGGGACATCTGTTATAGAATTTTTTTCCACATTCCATGCATGTTTCTCTAATGGTCTTCCATTTCCCTTTGCAGATCTCATTTCCCCTCACTCCAGAGATAAAAAATCATATTTTTATACATGTGCGTGGTCTGATAGTTATGCAACACACGTAAATATGCAGGATGTTCCATTACAGTCTGCGTACATTGGGTTTGGTGCACAAAAAGTAAAATTACATCGGGTTTCTGTGCCATGTCATGAGATCTATGATACTTGACCTTCCATATATTGGAAACACTTAGACTCGAACCTTCAATTCCATTTGGAGGCTATAAATTGAGTTATATCCAAGCCTTGAAGACATTTGAAAATTCATCATTGAGAGCAAAGAAACTCTAGAGAAATTTCACCTCAATTGAGTATGCATCCCTTTGTCCTTGAAAGTATGAACTTCTTGCGTTCAACCCCCAAGCTCTTCCTATGTTGTGATGGAGAACCTCATTGAAAGCTACATGTGAGCTTGCCTTTGTGGAGGATTGAAGTGGTGGAGGCCCAGCTGGAGGGACTTAGTTTCTCGGTTCCAATATGTGTCATTACAAAAAAATTCACCTATGTACTTTTGTTGATTACATTAATAGAAATACTCTCTTCTCATTCAATTGATATCTTGAAAATATTTATATTTCTTTCCATGGGCGTATTTTTTTATGTATGTTAATGGATTATGTCGATTTATATGCTAACATTATATATCAATACTACATGCTTTCGTATCTTGGTTGTTGAATACAAGTTGCAGGTGTAAAGCTTTGGGCCGCATGCTCAATGATGGTATTCTTCCGACGTCCGGACGAGGTAGGATTCTAGCCTTCTCTTGTTATCATTTCATTTATACAACATACTTGAGATTAGAGTTGATTTCGAGTGTCGTTCCGTCTATTGTGGTTTTCCCCTAGCCATTGAGATATTTTCCTCGTAACATAAAGGGATACACCTTATTGGTGTTGTGTGGATAGAGAGAAGAGTACCATAATATTGTATGATAGCTACAAGATTGCCTAGAGTGATTCGAGAGGAGAAATTAGTTGAACATAATTTACAATTGGGTTTGATAATGAGACAATTAACCCTTTGAGTTGGATTTCTTTGTCCTAATGGTCTCATATCCTAATGGAAGGGTGGTATTTTCATCAAGTACTTATGGTTGGGTGTAAAGTTGATCATGCATAACCAACGACATGGACTATCTTCCATAACGAATACATATTTCATTGTTGTTTATGAATATGCAAAATGAATGTATTGTTGTAACTACTACTATTATGGATTCTACATGTCTCACATGTGAATGATTAATTATGCATATGGGCATTAGGCTATGATGAATTTACTTATCTCTTTTTGGCATAATTTTGTTGTCTTCATTCTACATTCTATTAATGCATGTTACTCATCATCTTGCACTGTGATGTGCCTATACATTTTTATAGATTAATGGGAAATTGAACATATTGGAAAGAACAACTTTGTTATGAACAAATGAAAGGGTCTAGGAAGGAAAAGTGAATCATTAGAATTCATGGATTCATTGAGTCATTGGGAAATTGGTCATAGCACAACTATAATCCAATTTTGTGTATTTTAAATGTTTTTAATATTTTTTTAATAAGGACACATGGTGATGTCCTATTTGTGCAGGTTCTAAAGGTGTATCGTGCAAGGGAGGGGCCTTTACAACACACAATGATATGGGACATAAAACTATTCCTAGATCGAAATACATGGTTAAATCCCAAGGAGAGTAGCATGGGACTTATCAAAGGGGGTCCATCGAACCTAAGGGTGATATGGGTTTTTGATCCTTTAAGATCGATGATGGATATTGTTCCGCTCTTTGGTGGGCTGGTGAAGGAACATATGGTGTGTTCCTAATTAGTGCAGGTTTATAACTTGCACAACACCACGGTGGGGGTATTGTAACCTACATAGATCTAGTTCATCCATTCATTTTCATATCTATGAGGGATGGGGCTTAACCCATCATGATAGTGATCACGATTTAGTTCATTTTGGAATAGTGGGGTGAGGATACTTGGCACCATGTGATATTTATGGGTTTAAAAGTTTCATGCTTGTGGATAGGGGTCCTTTTGGCCTGTAGTGATCACAACCATTGGATGAGATTTCTATCTATGGTTGTGAATGAACCCATCGTAGAGTCGACCGGGGTTTACCTTAAGGAGTAGGCCATAGTCCTTGGTGTCCCACTGAAGGCTTTGGATCGTTGAATTAGTAAGGTTGGGTTTAATTGTCCTTGGAAGAATCGCATCAAGGACAATTTGAACTTGTACATGATGTGATTTATGCGTGGAGTTTGCCATTTTAACGTTGGAAAATCTATGAAGGAAACATAAGTACCTCGACAAGAGTGTTATATTGGTAAAGAAACATAATCTAATGAGTGTTGAAATGAGGACGCTCCTCCTAATATTGTTGAGACCACTGGAAGTATGAAAGAAAAATTACAAAGTTATAGAGCATATAATGAAATCTTAATTAATGATTAGGAGGCATAGAACTAGTTAAATTTTCCTATGTTTTAGATTTTGATTCATATTCAAAAGAAGTTACACCATGGCCAAAGTCCAAATAGTGTTGGAAGAGGTGTATATAGTTTGAGAACCCATAAGAGGTCTTATAGCACCAAGAGAAATACCACTAGAGATGGTACATGTGATACCATTTGAATCCTTTGACAATAAGTCATCTACATCTAAGGATTCTTTAAGTAGTACAAGATCCTCTTCTCGAGGATGAAGGAGAAATAAATCTTGTAGAGATAGATTGTAAGGCGATTTTATAATGATGAAGCCATCTACCTTTGATGGTAAAGGGAAGTCTAGTCAAGAAGAAAAGGCTTGGATTTTATGGATAAGGAAGGATTTCCAAGTCCACAACTACTTGGAATTATGAAGGACAAAATAGCCACATCTAATCTGAATTGTAGAGATGCAATTTGGTGGGAGCATTTTATACAATTCAAGGGGATTAGAGAGAGAAATATTGTCCAAAATAAATTCAAGAACCACTTTCAGCAGAAGTATATTTATGACAAAAAGTACGATGATAAGCTCAAAGAATTCAATGAGTTAAAGTTGGGTCATATGACCATGGATGAGTATGTGAATAAGTTATTGGAGTTGTTAAGATATGCTAAATATGTCAAGGATGAAAAGGTGAAGATTAAATGTTTGCTAAGTGGATTACCTCAGTCCTATAAAGACATATTTGAGTTTGATGAACCCTAAATGTTGGATGAGACCATAATAAAAGATAAGTATTATCATGATCAAGATAAGAATAACCTAGAAGTCCACAAGGAATGGAAGGATAAGAAGAAGGAGAAGATTGACTAGAGGAAGAAAGGGTTCAATCCACATCATTTAAGATTTGGTTGAAGAGTTTTTGGAAAAATCACCTAGCAGAAAGTGGAACTAATTTAGATAATACAGTGGGAAAGAGGCGAAGAGGACCTATTTTATGTTGGGGATGTGGAGAAGAGAATTTTCTTAAGAATTATCCACATGAGAGGAAGAACTCAAGGAATGTGCATAACATTTAGCAAGCTATGATAGTAGATAATGTCACAAGGATTGTTCCTAGGATCTATGTTGCACTGGAAGATTGCCAAGAAGATCATCAGTCAATAGTGGTAGGGGTGGGAGCTAAGATTCCTAAACAATCCCATTTCATTTTGATTGATATCCAATCACAATTATGTTGCTCGGGAGCAATTGTTGAAAAGTGTGCTTTTAAGAGATGTAAGCATAGTAAGTTCGAGATAGTTTAGTTAGCCACTAGAACTAAGAGAAAAGTTAGTGAGATGGTGGAGAGATTTCCACTTTAGTTGAATGCACTCTCCACATTGGAAAATTTGAATGTGTTTTCACTTGTCTTGTATGATGTCCTTATTGGTATGCATTGGTTGGAATTACATCCATTAAAACTCTACTGCTACAACAATACATTTCATTTCATTGCTAAAAGATGGAAACCCAAGGATAGTGAGAGGTATTTGAAAATCCATCTCCATTAGGTAGATATCAACCTTATAGATGAAGAAATGCTTTAGGAAGGCATTCCTATTGTATGCAACTCATATTTTAGTTTCAATGAAGGATAAAGGTGACCATATTGAGGACTATCATGTTTTGAAAGAGTTCAAGAATATATTTCCTAATGAGGTACTAGGGATAACTACAAAGAGAGCCATTGATTTCTCTATAGAACTTGTGATTAAAGATACACTTATGTCTAATGATCTTAATATCATGAGTGCCCTAGAGTTAATGAAATTGAACATTGATGCAGACCCCTTCTCTCCCTCGGTACCTTGTGACCTCTTGGTCAAGGATCTTTAAGCACTTGAGATGGATGATCTCTTTGAGACCTTTCTAGTCCCAAATTGAATAAACACAAGACCTTTTATCCCCTTAGGGGCAATTAAATTGCCTCAAACAGGAGCCCCTTTCTAATCACTTTAAAATTTTAAAATTTTGGGTGCTAGCTCCTTTCCACTAGCCCCTCTCCACGCGATATCGGAAGTATGACCCGGGGTTTAATCTCCTGAGTGCTTTGTAACTTTTGGCTTCAGGAGTTTTAACCAAAAACACTCTTTTCACCCCAGAACCACGAATCGTGGCTGATCCAAGGCGGATCTGCTATGGCCAATCACCTATCAGCGGTTGGCCGGTTGAGATTACTTTGGAATTTCGATGTTGGCGGTTTTGGACATTCCAAAGACCTTTTTCCCCAAAGTAACTTTCCATGAAGTTTTAAGCACTTGAGATGGATGATCTCTTTGAGACCTTTCTAGTCCCAAATTGAATAAACACAAGACCTTTTATCCCCTTAGGGGCAGGTCGTATAGTACCCACAGGCCCCTTTCCTAATCACTTTTAAAATTTTAAAATTTTGGGTGCTAGCTCCTTTCCGCTATCCCTTCTCCACATGCGACCTCGGGCTATGACCCGGGGTTTAATCTCCTGAGTGCTTTGTAACTTTTGGCTTCAGGAGTTTTTGAAACAACAACAACCTTTTCACCCGAACCCTGAATCGACGAACTGATCCAACTGGATCTATGGCCAATGCCTATCCAACAGTTGACGGTTGAGATTCACTTTGGAACTTCGATGTTCGCGAGTTTTGGACATTCCAAGGCCTTTTTCCCCCAAAGTAACTTTTCCATGAAGTTGTGGATCAAGCACCACGCGTCCTTCTCCAACAGACGATTCAGATGGTGTTTGATGCTTACCTTCGGGACTTTTCGTGCCTTCACTTGTTATTTTCCCCAAAGTGCTCTATCACCGAAGTTTGTGGATCTCTACCACGTATCCTCTCTGCAACCAACGACTAAGATTTACTTCTCCACTTCGCAACTTCACAAAAATTGTTATCTGCTTGGTGAAAACTTTCTGAAGTTCTTCTTTCTTGAACCTTGTTTATCTGTCGCCACGTATCCGCCTTCCAGCCAATGGCTAGGATCCCTTCACATCTTCAGACTTCGGTGTTTTTCACCCTTCTACACTCCAAATCCTTCGAATCACGAACTTCCGAAGGAAATCACAACTAACCATCATGCAAATATCTCAGGTCTGACGATCTAGAATAATCTCGCTTCCTCCTGAAGGGATCTTGATTGTTAATTTGAAAAACCTTAAAGGGATCCTCCCTTTTGAATATTTCTCCCACTAACTTTCTAGAACTTGTCTTTCCTCCGAATCTTTAAATCTTTAGAGGATTTTCTTCGAAACTTAGTTGTATTTTGGATCTGTGCACACCTTGCAATAGATCTTCACACACACTTCTGCGAGCAACCTCTCGCTGTACTCCTCATGATCTTCTGAGTCAAATACTCTATCGACACACACCTTGTGGCCGATATGCACACTCTGCATATAAGCTCCAAGTTACCTCTTTCAAACTCTGTGTCGAACCAGACTCTGTCAATGCACTCCTTGCGGACAACACACACTCCTTGCATAAGCTCGTGGAAGAGAACCAAGTGAAAATTATCTAATGTTTCACAGATTCATACATTCAATAGGGTAACTCATGCTTTCACTAGTGTAATTCACGCATGCATGAAAACACAAAATAACAGAGAACATAATGTAAACATAAAGCCTACCATTCACTCAGATAGACAAACAATATCGACACACGCATTTGGGTCAATATTTCTCTATTATATTCATTCAAATATACATGATCTATAACAACATTCAACAACTTCTAACCAAATTTCAACAACAATACTCAACTAATTTGCAGCTACCATCATATTCAACAACCCCATTTGGGAATACAACACCTCTACTTATACCATACGGCTCATAGGGTTCCCTTTGACTACCTATATTATCAAAATAAAATCTAACAACTACTTAAGCCCTGTTACATTAAAAGTATGAGATAGACATATAAGAGCAAAAGCTCCAGATCTGTGCTGAAATCAACTACATTAAAGGAAAATCCGATCTTCCCCGATCTCACGCGATCGTTGAGCCTCCAAATATTAAAGATATCTTTAATTCACAATCTATTCAAAAGGTTTACAGGATATGCCAGATTTTAAAATTCAAAAATAATTTAGAAGGCACACTAGGGTGTTGAGTTGTCTCTCCAAGTGCGCTTTGCTGATGATTCTCCTACATCATACTCCTCTAGACAAAAATTCATGGAATCCTGTCCATGAGGTCCTGCACTGACTTTCCATGCTTTTGGATATCAACTTCATTTACCCAAATGGAATCTTCTATTGGGTGTCCTTTCCACTTTACCAAATAATCCAAATAAGTATTTCTCCCTGTCTTCTTACCAATCCTCTGATCAATGATCTTCTCCATCTGTGGATTTTTTGCTACAACCATCTGCTTCTCTCACTGAATCTCTTTCTAATATTCTGATCCTTTTGTTTCATATTCGTTGTAAGGATACAAGTCTAAAACGTTGAATATGGGAAATATACCCACATCCTCTGATAGCTCTATCTCATAAGCATTGGCACTAAATTTCCCTAGGATTTTACATGGTCTTATCTTCTTCAGCTTTAGTTTTTTATATTTTCCCCTTGGGAAATTTTCCTTCCTAAGATGTGATAAAAGTTGATCTCCTACTTAAAATTGGATTTCTCTTCTGTGTTGATCAACTCTGCATTTATACTTTGTATTACTGTTCTGCAACTGCTCCCTGATTTGATTATGAGGCTTTTGCATTTCTTTAGTGAAGTCTTCTGCTCCAGCGCTTCTGAATTCACTTTGCTCCAGATATCTCAACACTGATACTCCTCTTGGTTTCATTCCATACACTATCTAGAATGGGATTTTTTCTGTACTTATGTTTGGTGAGTCATTATATGCAAACTCTGCTTGTGACATAATTTGATCCCATTGGCTATGATGTTCAGTGACCAAAATTCTCAGCAAATTTCCTAAACTCTGATCTACCACCTCAATATGTCCATTTGTTTGAGGGTGATATGTTGAACTAAAAGACAGTTTTGTCCCCATCTTCTTCCGTAATTCTATCCATAAATGAACAAAAAATTTAGTGTCCCTATCTGAGACAATACTCTTAGGAAACCCATGAAGTCTCACAACTTCCTTGAAAAACAAATTTGCAATGTTTGTTGCGTCACTAGTCTTCTGGCATGGGATACAATGTGCCATCTTTGAGAATCTATCAACTACAATTAATATGGAATCACTTCCCCTTTGGGTTCTTGGCAATCCCAACACAAAATCCATGCTTATTGCATCCCAAGGCCTATCTGGAATAGGAAATGGATGATACAATCCATTGTTATGTTTCTTTCCTTTTTCATACTGGTAGATCTTACATTTGTTTACAAACTTCTTCACCTCTGCTCTCATACCCGACCAATAGTACGAACTATTCAATTGTGAAAATGTATTGTCATGGCCAAAATGTCCTGCTAGGCCTCCACTATGTTTTTCCTTCAACAAATTTTCTCTCATTGAACACTTTGGTATGCACAATTGGAAACCTTTAAACAACAATCCTTCTTGAATCATATACTATGTCCACTGACTTCTGTCTCTGAGCACATGATTCTCACATGCTTCATATGCCTCTTTAAAATCTAGATCATCACAACACATCTCCTTAAGGTGTTCAAACCCTAAGGTCTTCACTTGAAATTCCCGTAGAATCAGACATCTCCTGCTCAATGCATCATCAACTTTGTTAGCATTACCAGAAATATGTTTATTTCAAACAGTGAAATTTTGCATAAACTCTATCCACTTAGCATGTCTTTGATTCAATTTCTCTTCCTGTCTGGTTATTCATTGTAAATCTTGATTATCGCTATACAAAAAAAACTCTTTTGGAACAAGGTAGTTCCTCCATTTCTTCAAGGATTGAATTATTGTATAAAATTCTTTATCATATGTGGAGTACTTTATCTTAGTGTAATTTAGCTTCTCACTGAAATATGCAACATGCCTAATATCTTGGCTCAAAATTTCTCCAATTGCAACTCCACTAGCATCACATCTAACTTGAAATGTCTTCCCAAAATTTGGCAAGACCAGAATTGGTTGTTCTGTTATCTTCTCCTTCAATATCTTGAAACTTTTCTCATCCTCTTATGTCCACTTAAAAGACTTGTGCCTCTTCTTCATTGTATCCAATATTGGTGCACAAATTCCACTGAAATTTCTAATGAACTTCCTATATAAACTTTCTAATCCATGAAAGCTTCTCACCTCAAATATACTCCTTGGCGAGGGCCATTCTTTGATTGGTCTCACCTTTTCTGGATCCATCTTCAATTCATTTGAAGATATCAGAAAACCCAAATAAATGAGTTTTGTCTTCATAAAAGAGGAATTCTTCATATTTATCAACAACTTCTCCTGCTGCAGTCTTCTCATCACTAATGTCAGATGTCTCAAATGCTCTTCTTCAGTTTTACTGAATACTAATATGTCATCCAGATATACAATCACAAACTTACCAATGAAATCTTTCAATACCTCATTCATCAATATCATAAAAGTACTTGGGGCATTTGTCAAGCCAAATGGCATAACAAGCCACCCATACAACCCTTCATTTATCTTGAAGGCTGGTTTCCACTTATCACCCTCTCTCATCCTTATCTGGTGATATCTACTTTTCAAATCTATCTTTGAAAACAAAACTGCTCTACTTAAACAATCCATTAAGTTGTCCATCATTGGAAAAGGAAACATGTACCTGGTGGTGATCTTGTTTATGGATCTTGAGTCTGTACACATTCTCCATCCTCCATCCTTCTTTGGACTCAACACAGTTGGCACTTCACATGGACTCAAGCTTTCTCTGACCAAACCCTTGTCCAATAAATCCTGGACTTGTTTCTTTACCTCCTCATTCTCTTAAGGTGTTAATCTCTATGTTTCTTTGTTCGACATACTTGCTCCTAGTATTAGATCAATATGATGGATGATACTCCTGATGGGTGGCAATGTGAAAGGTAACCCATCCACTACTATGTCAGCAAAATTCTCCAACATCTCCTGAACTTCCTCATGAAAATCATCCATAGAAGTACTTGTAAGGACAACTCTGGGTTTCCTCACCACAACAAATTGCATCTCTTGTTCCTTCTTGACTTCACTCAAGAGTTCCTTCCCACTCATGAGAAGTATATGTCTGTTGGCTTCTTCCTTTACTTTCTTCTCCTCTATTGGCAACAACATGTGTGTCCTACCATGCTTCTCCAAAGTATAAGTATTTTTTCTCCCATCATGAATGCCATTTTTGTCAAACTGCCATGGTCTCCCCAACAAAACATGAAATACATCCATGGGAATCACATCACACATAATATCATCTCTATATCCTTCGATCTTAAATTCAACTAGGCATTGTTTAGATACCATTACCTGGTGACCTTTTTGCAACCATGAGACTCTATATGGACTCGGATGTGCAGTTGTTTCCAACTCCAATTTCTCCACCGTCTTTGCAGATACTAAGTTATCAGTGATCCCACTGTCAATTATCACTTTGAATACCCTATATTTAGTCTTGCAAGCAATCTTGAATAAACTGTTCCTCTGCATTGGCTTTTCAACCTCTGGCTCTGGCTTTAAGATAATTTTCTTCAACATCAAATATTTTCCATCTTCTAAACCCTATGCTTCAAAATTCAGCTTACGCGCTTATGAAATGTGAGCTTCACCTCCTTCTTTATTTTTCTCGGGGCATTCCCAAGAAATGTGTCATGTATTTCCATAGGAATAACACTTCACCTCTCCTCCTCTGCCTCTACCTCTTCCCCGAGGTAAATAATTTTTTCCACTAGACTATCTCCCTCGAGAACTTCCTCCTCTTTCCGAGTGACTATGTGGTTTTTCAGTCTCACCCTTGGGATTTTGTGCCTTGTCATGGACAATTCCCTTACCTTTGTTTGGACGTCTTCCTCTGCTTCATTGGTTCTGCTTTCTGGTCAACTTCTCCTATGCCTTCATTGCAATATGATAAGCATCCACCACTGTCATCATGTTGATTTAATCCTAGATCTCATACCTTAGGCCATTTATATACCTGGCAACCTTTTCATCATCTTTCTCCCTATGTCCAGTCCTGATGTTCAGTTTGTAGAACTCTTCTTTGTACTCTTTTACTGTCATTCCCTTATGTCTCAGGTGTAATGTCCCGAAGGCCAAGCCCTGTTCTAAATCATGTCTATGAAGTATAAAGCTTTCATTATGAATTGTAAATATGTTTTATAGGCTGGTGAGCCAAGTTTATATAAGTTGGTGGGCTTATGTTTTTATTAGGCCAGAGAGCCTAAGTGTTAAGGTCAGGAGCCTGCTTTTGTATATGTAATCATGCAGAACATTAATAAAAAATATAAACACCGCTACGTGGAGACCGACCACGATGAATGAGTGATGGGGGACTAAGCTTCCACAAAGTGGGTAAGGGATTGGGGGTTGGAAGGTTGGAAAGAGAGGCTAAGTTTTGAGCCTAGGGGCTAAGCCTAGGGGATTAAGTCCTTGGGAATAATATTTTAATATTATTCCAAAAACCATGTGAAATGTGATGTTTTATCCTAAGTTCTTTGGAAGGACGAGTGACTTCCAAATGGGAAGGAATGAGCTTCATGGGTGACAAGTGTCAACCCAGGTGCATGCAGTTAAAACTGTTGAGTTGATCCATGATGGGGGTTCCTCCTCCATTCAAACGTGGACTGTCTGAACCGGAAATCCCGTATGACCTCTGCAAGAATACCCTCATGCAATTCGGGGAAAACCGAAAAAGGTCTGTGTTGATTTCTAGAGGAGCCGATACACCCTCTGTCAAATCCGTCGAGTCTGTGTTCGACCTTCCATTCTCCATCCTTTGTCTGATATCGCAGGTGTCCAGGATCGACCTCTGTTTCGGTGTTTGTTCTAGGGAATCCTTACCTGAACCATTAAGTCTCTGCATGGGATCTCTGTACACTCTCATGCATCCCCGAAACCTAAGCCGTGAGTCTGTCCTGTATTGATGGTTGGGGAAAACCGAATGTCCAGTAATTGTTGAGCCTTGTTATGTTGTAGCATCTGTTTGTCACCAGTTTTGGGAAGCTCGTGTATGTGTTTCCAGTGGACGATTGTGGTCGCGCAGTGCTTGACTGCGTGTGGCTTGCAGACCATTGTATGTTCGTGTGGAGCCTCGTGGTCATCCTCACCGTGAAGGAATTGAGTCGAAGGGTGTGCTGAAGAAGCGGGTTGTCAGGCCCGTTGTAGAAGAAGCAGGTTGTCAGGCCTGTGAGCAACTCCCTCCAGGTGAGAGAGTTTGCTGGGAAGTGGATTTTTCCCAGAGAGAGTCCAGCACCAGCTTCAGAGCTTTGAGAATTCCTGATCCGACCTATTGCTGAAGCCCAGAGAGGGAGGTGAAGCACCAATGGACCGTGCTTGTGAAGGTGTATACTCCAGGGTGGAACATGCATGTGGGGAATGGGACTCTGTTAGTAGTGGGAGTAAGA
The DNA here is from genome assembly GCA_010110895.2 of Picea sitchensis. Classification (NCBI taxonomy): domain Eukaryota; kingdom Viridiplantae; phylum Streptophyta; class Pinopsida; order Pinales; family Pinaceae; genus Picea; species Picea sitchensis. Next base: position 14,485 of record SNQJ01S0114763.1, read on the forward strand.
AGGCATCCTGGGAAGAATCCTTCTGGTTATTCTGTGCAGTTTTCCCTGTAACATCAGTCTAGACAAGGATTCCTTGCCTTGGGTGGAGCTTAGTCCCAACTCGGGGGTGACCTACTGCTGAGAGTGATGAGCAGCGTGGTCTAAGGTTGGGAGGATCGTGGAAGGCCTGCACGTAGTTGGTGGAATTGCCACGGTTTCAAAGATAAGTATCAACTTATGCTTAATATTATGTTTTGCATGCCTGTGATGCTTATATGTATCATGTATTCTGTTGTGCATATGAATTATTGTTAATGCCGAGGATTATTTATGTTAGCAGTAATCTTGTGCTTACTCTGAGTTAATTGTGTTTAATTTGATTTAAATGCATGTTATTAATTAAGTATGATAATGATGTTGTTCCGCATAGTAGCATTTGCCTGGCCAGTGGGATGACGGCTGGGGGAATGTTACAGTATGGAATTAGAGCCTAGTTTCAACGCTAAGCTTGGATGGGCCAGATAAGTGGTCTTTGGACCGAGGTTTTGAGAAGGAAATTGTGTATGGAGGACTAATTTCAGACCTCAGAATGTTTCTGAGTGTCAATGGGTTACTTGACCATGTTACAAAGATCAGGAGGTGTAGCGGTATTATAAAACTGCAGCCGGTGTGGTATATGGCCACAGGGAGAGAGATAACTCCACACTAGAAGTGTTGGATCCATAGAATCTGTTCGGGAGGAAAGGAGAACCCTCACGACCGTCAAATCTGGAGAACGTGCACAAGGTTTAAAACCCTTTGGAGTTGCACAGGAGTGTGGAAATCACGATACGCGAAATCCTGAATTCGTCAGGACTGTCCATCGAAAAGGACGCGTGGAGAGCGATCAACCTTTCGCTGACTCGTGACTTGAAATGGTCTAAGGGTGAGTTCATGAGAATTCACAAAACATGAATTCATGATTGGATCACAACCGAAGATTTGGAGTCGCTGCATCGTGAACTCCCGGTTCATAAAAATCCAAAAAGATATGGACTGTTAGATCCGAATCATCGAGGATCGTTAGATCTCATACAAGAACTCGTGTATCAAAATTCAGGGATTGAAGTGACAAGAGATTTGGAGTCGCTGCATCGTGAACTCCCGGTTACCGAAACCCCGAAGCCTCGAAATCTCGAAACGATCTACACCGTAGATTGTAGGAGAGGAACTTGATTGTTGGAACAAGTAGATGAATAGATAGTAATTTTAGAATTTCGGCAGACAAAAGTTTGAGATGTGTAGATGCACGAACTCCTGATGCCCGAAACTCTGAAACGAAAAGTGAAAGCAGTGGGGCCTCCTGACATTGCTGGGAGTGAGGTGGACCTCCTTAAGGACACCTAGTGTCACTACCTTGGTGGGCGACAACTGTGCTGTGGGCCCAGAGGGTAAAGAAATCAAATTTTTGGAAGTCAAGAGTTGGAGAGGGAAGCGAGTGCGAGAAACTCGGGGACCAAAACCCCGAAACCCGAAAACCCGAAACCCGAAATCCTGAAACCCGAAGTTTCGTTTGGAAAGCCTTGTAGAACCTAGTAGTTTAGCATTTGATCATGGCCCATGGATGCATGGGTTGGGGACTAAGAAAATAGGGGCTATCGCCATAAATTACAGAGCCAAACAGAGCTCAAAAAATTTGTGGAATCGAAACGTTTTCTTATTCGCGTTGGTTTATGAAAGTTGTAGTTTTATTAAGGGTTTAAGGCCTGACAAACTTTGGTTGACTGCACATTGTGTGTGCAGAGTTCAACGAGTGTCAGGATAGCTATGAATCGACGCCGAGTATAGAAATGGAAGAGGTGCTGATTGCCTCCAATTCAGAGAACGAAAGAGAAGGAAGGGATGTCAACTTGGTATATGAAGGATCGAACTCCAATGGGCAGGGTAGATAATTGGATAAGGAAGGGCATGTGATGAAAATCATTGAAAGATTGAAGAAAGATGCCCAGGCTTGCCGAGCCGATAGTCGAAATCTCATGAGGGTCAGGGATAGGTAGGGTCAATTCAACTTAAAGATGTTGAAGAGATTGGAAAGAATAGAAAGGAAATTGGAAAAGGAGAGTGACTCAAGCAAGACAGAGAGTCCCAGGACCCCTGAGAGGAAAAACATATCAAGGAGTGTCAACAGACATCGTCGTCACTCCCCAAAGTATTCCAGTAGGGAAGCACACAGTAGTTCAAGCCCATCTCCTACCAGAAAGCACAGGAGATCTGGGATGGATGAATTGAAAGGGGAGATGAACAAGATTAAGCCTCCTACGTTTGATGGAGAACATAAGAAGGAGGAAGATGTCGAAACATGGTTGCTTGGAATGAGGAAATATTTCCAACTGTAGAATTATTCCTCTCATGCAGAAGGAAGAATTGTGATGTATCAACTAAAAGGAAAAGCATCCATGTGGTGGGATCAACTTGTGCAGGTGCCACATGTTAGAGAGAAAGATATCACATGGAAGGAATTCAAGAGGTATTTCAAGAGGAAATACCTGACTAAAAGATACTATGACAGAAAGATGAAGGAGTTCTTCGAACTCAAGCTGGGCAGCATGACCATTGATGAATACGAACAAAGGTTTTTGGAATTACTGAAGTATGTTCCATTCATCAAAGATGAGGCTGCCAAGATCCAGAGGTATTTGAGTGGACTTCCACCTCCCATTGGTGACAAGATTCAGTATGATGATCCTAAGACTATGGAAGAAACAATAAGAAGAGCGAAATGCTTATATGAACAACAAAGAGAAAAGCCTACCTTTTGGAAGGCTTGGGTTGACCAGAATAAGTTTAAGAAAGAACAGAGGTAGAAGGGAAACAAACCTCCCTTTTTTCAGAAATAGTCCTCAATGACATACATCGTTTAGAGAGCCGAGAATGGCTGAAGTGGGAGAACAAAGGTTGAGACAGATGCCCATTCAGTGTTGGGGCTGTAAAGAGAACCACAAGTACAGAGATTGTCCTCATAAAAATGGCAAAGCAAGAGCTGCCCATAATGTTCAACAAGATGAAACAATGGAGGACATGGGAAGTAGAATGCCAAGGATCTATGCGGGGTTGGACAACAAGCAAGCTGAATTTCAGGCGCACATGATTGAAGTGGAAGGTATGATTAACAACCAACCATTTATTATTTTAATTGATTCAGGGGATAGCCATAGTTATATAGAACCTAGAGTGGTGGAAAGTTTGCATTTATCAAGAAGCATACATGCAAAGTCTTGGTTAGTGCAGTTGGCTACAGGAACCAAGAGGAAATTCACTGAGTTGGTTAAGTCCTGTCCGATGCACATGAAGGGATTGAGCACGAAGGCTGAATTGAATATTCTGCCTTTAGGCTCTTATGAATGTTTAATTGGGATGGACTAGTTGGACCAACACCATGCCCTCTTGGACTGTCGTAACAAGGAATTTACATGCCTCGATGAGGAGGGGAATCAGAAAACAGTCCAAGGAATTCCTAGAGCTGTTACTGTTAGAGAAATCTCAGCAATGCAGCTGAAAAAGTGCTACAGAAAAGGCTGTCAATTGTTTGTAGCCCGTGTGGAGGAAGCATCCAGAGATGAAGTCTCAAAGATTGGAGACCATGCGGTACTAACAGAGTTTGAAGACGTATTTCAGGAGGTACCCAGACTACCTCCGAAGAGAGATATCAATTTCTCTATAAATTTGATGCCTGGAGCAG
>SNQJ01S0114763.1:18191-46348 GCA_010110895.2 Picea sitchensis
TTATGTGCTTGATGAATGGTGTATTCAGGGACTATCTAGACAAGTTTGTCATAGTCTTCCTGGATGACATTTTGGTGTATTCCAAGTCAGAGGAAGAGCATGAACAACACCTGAGGATGGTGCTGCAAGTTTTGAGAGAACACTAGTTGTATCAAGTTGAGAAAATGCTCGTTTTATCAAAGGCAAATCCATTACTTGGGGCACATTATTTTAGAAGAAGGGATCGTCATGGATCCTGAGAAGTTTGAGGCCATCAGAGAATGGTCAGCGCCAAGGAATGTGGCGGAATTTAGATCCTTTATGGGTCTAGCGGGCTATTACAGAAGGTTTATTACAGGGTTCTCAAAGATAGCTCACCCTATCACTTCCTTGCAAAGGAAGGAGAAAAGGTTTCAGTGGACCGAAGAGTGTGAGAAAATTTTCCAGCGATTGAAGCAGCTGTTAACCAACGCTCCAATATTGAGGATTGCAGATCCAAATGTGGATTTTTTGGTGTGCACAGATGCGTTTAAAGAAGGGTTAGGAGAAGTTCTCAGTCATAATGGATTTGTAATCTGTTATGAGTCCAGGAAACTGAAAGAGCACAAAAATAATTATGCCACTCACGATTTAGAGTTGGCAGCAATCGTTCACGCTCTGAGGAAATGGAGACATTACCTCATGGGAAGGAGATTTGAATTGAGAACATACCACAATGGTCTGAAATATTTGTTTGATCAACCAACCTTAAACGCTAGACAAAGTAGGTGGTTGGAATTTCTGTGTGAGTACGACTTTGAGATCAAGCATATCAGAGGAAAGGAGAATAAAGTGGCTGATGCACTCAGCAGGAGGGTGCATGAATTACATGCTACAACCATTAGCATGTATCAGAATGATATTAAAAGTAGAATTCTGGAGGCTGCAAATGTATATCTGCAGTACAGAGAATTGGTAGCCAAGCTACAACAGGGTAAGATGCCACAGAAGATGGAAATTTATAAATTGGAAACCGATGGAATACTGCTGTACAAGAACATAATTTTTGTACCCAATGTCCAGTGCTTGAAACAAATGATTTTGCAGGAGATGAATAATGTGCCTTATGCAGGGCACCTTGGATATCAGAAAACAGTAGCGGCGATCAAGAGCCATTACTTTTGGCCGGGTATGAAGAGAGAGATCGCTGAATACATCACCAGATGTATGGAGTGCTAGAAAGTTAAAGCTGAGCATAGGCACCCAACAAGGTTGCTGCAAACTTTATCCATTCCTGAGTGGAAGTGGGAAGTGGTGACAATGGATTTTATTATGGGATTGCCCAGAACAACCAAGTTGCATGATTAGATCATGGTCGTGGTGGACAAGCTTACAAAATATGCCCATTTTATTCCACTGAAAACTACTCACAAGGCAACAAATGTTGCTGATTTTTTCGTGAAGGAAGTGGCACGATTGCACAAAATTCCTAAAACGATTGTGTCTGACAGAGACCCGAAATTCACTTCGAATTTCTGGAAAGGATTGTTCAAAGGATTCAGAACAAATCTGAACTTTAGTACAACTTATCATCCTGAGTTTGATGGACAGACAAAGAGGGTGAACAAAGTAATAGAAGACATACTGAGAATGTATGTGATGGAAAAACCATCAAGATGGGAAGACTACCTGCACTTGGTAGAATTCGCCTACAACAATGGGTATCATGCATCGTTGAAGATGATCCCATTTGAAGCACTTTATGGAAGAAAGTGCAATACTCTAGTGAGCCGGGATAATCCAACTGATAGAGCAGTAGTTGGGCCAGAGTTGCTCAAGGAAATGGAGGACCAAATGATAAAAATTAAGTAGAATTTGAAAGCTGTCCAGGACAAGAAGAAAGTTTATGCTGATAAGAACAAAACCCACAAAGAGTTCAAAGTGGGTGATCATGTTTTCCTAAAAGTGAAAGCTAATAGGAGTTCCCCGAAGCTGGGAAGTTGCACCAAGTTGGCAGCTAGATTTTGTGGGCCATTTGAAATCCTGGAAAGGATTGGGCCAGTTGCATATATGCTTGCATTACATACATCTATGACTGTACATAATGTGTTTCATGTTTAATTTCTTAAGAAATATATACCATATGCTAATCATGTTATCGATTGGAATGTGATTCAGGTGGAACAACAAGGTGTCCTGCAAGTGCATCTTGTGCGCATATTGGACAGGAAAAACAAACAGCTTCGGAATCGAGCTATAGGGCTCGTAAAGGTCCAGTGGACTTGGTATGGTCCTGAGGATGCGACATGGGAGCATGAAGAGGTTACGAGGGCAGAGTACCCATATCTTNAAAAGCTTGCAGATGCAGTATAAACTTGCACTGAGGACAATGCAAAAATAAGGGGAGGGGATTGTAATGTCCCGAAGGCCGAGCCCTGTTTTAAATCATGTATATGAAGTATAAAGCTTGCATTATGATTTGTAAATATGTTTTATAGGCTGGTGAGCCAATTTTATATAAGTTGGTGGGCTTATGTGTTATTAGGTTGGAGAGCCTAAGTGTTAAGGTCGGGAGCCTACTTTTGTATATGTAATCATGTAGAACATTAATAAAAAATATAAACACCGCTGCGTGCAGACTGACCATGATGAATGAGTGATGGGGGACTAAGTTTCCACATAGTGGGTAAGGGATTGGGGGCTGGAAGGTTGGAAAGAGAGGCTAAGTGTTGAGCCTAGGGGCTTAAGTCCTTGGGAATACTATTTTAATATTATTCCAAAAACCATGTGAAATGTGATGTTTTATCCTAAGTTCTTTGGAAGGACGAGTGACTTCCAAATGGGAAGGAACGAGCTTCATGGGTGACAAGTGTCAACCTAGGCACATGCAGTTAAAACTGTTGAGTTGAGACATGATGGGGGTTCCTCCTCCATTCTACCGTGGACTGTCTAAACTGGAAATCCCGTATGACCTCTGCAAGAATACCCTCACGCAACTCAGGGAAAACTGAAAAAGGCCCGTGTTGATTTCTGGAGGAGCCGATACTCCCTCTATCAAATCCATCGAGTCTGTGTTCGACCTTCCATTCTCCATCCTCCGTCTGAACTCGCGGGTGTCCAGGATCAACCTCTATTTCGGTGTTTGTTCTAGGGAATCCTTACCTGAACTGTTAAGTCTCTGTGTGGGATCTCTGTACACCCTCACGCATCCCCGAAACCTGAGCCATGAGTCTGTCCTGTATTGTTGGTTGGGGAAAACCGAATGTCCCGTAATTGCTGAGCCTTGTTATACTATAGCATCTATCTGTCACCAGTTTTGGGAAGCCTGTGTCTGTGTTTCCAATGGACGGTTGTGGTCATGCAGTGCTTGATTACGTGTGGCTTGCGAACCATTGTATGTTCGTGTGGAGCCTCGTGGTCATCCTCACCGTGTGGGAATTGAGTCGAAGGGTGTGCTGAAAAAGCGGGTTGTCAGGCCCATGGTAGAAGAAGCAGGTTTTCAGGCCTGTGAGAAACTCCCTCTAGGTGAGAGAGTCTGCTGGGAAGTGTTTTTTTCCCAGAGAGAGTTTAGCACCAGCTTCAGAGCTCTGAGAATTCCTGATTCGGCCTGTTGCCGAGGCCTAGAGAGGGAGGTGAAGCACTGATGGACTGTGCTTGTGAAGGTGTATACTCCAGGGTGGAACACGCATGTGGGGAATGAGACTCTGTTAGTAGTGGGTGTAAGAAGGCATCATGGGAAGAATTCTTTCGATTATTCTGTGTAGTTTTCCCTGTAACCTCAGCCTAGAATAGGATTCCTTGCCTTGGGTGGAGCTTAGTCCCAGCTTGGGGGTGACCTATTGCTGAGAGTGATGAGCAATGTGGTCTAAGGCTGGGAGGATCGTGGAAGGCCTGCACGTAGTTGGTGGAATTACCACAGTTTCAAATATAAGTATCAGCTTATGCTTAATATTATGTTTTGCATGCCTGTGATGCTTATATGTATCATGTATTCTGTTGTCCATATGAATTATTGTTAATGTCGAGGATTATTTATGTTAGCAGTAATTTTGTGCTTACTCTGAGTTAATTTTGTTTAATTTGATTTAAATGCATGTTATTAATTAAGTATGAGAATGATGTTGTTCTGCACAACAACATTTGCCCGACCAGTGGGATGACGGTCGGGGGAACGTTACATCAGGTTCTGCAATTTCCTAAACATGTTTATATGATAATCCTTGGGTATGAATTTAACCTTCAGCTTGGTTACCATTCTATCCCAGCTCTTAATCTTTTGCTTACCTTTGCTTCATATGTCAGCCTGCATTTCATCCCACCATAGTGTTGCATGTTCTTTTAACCTGGTGATAACATGTCTCACCTTCTTATTCTCATCGACGTCTTCATAGTAGAAATACTTATCCATGTATCTTATCCAATCCAACAACTCCTCAACATCCAAATTTCCTTCATACATCAAGATGCCTATCTTTTCTCTTGATCCCAATTTGACAACCACTTTCAGCAAGCGCTCCTCAACAACATATTCCCCTGCAACTTATTCAACTTCTATTTCTTCACTTTCTGCATCACTGACGTCTCTAGCATCAGGTGCTCTCCTTTGCGTTGTCTCCATCACATCCAACCTTGCATGTAGTTCTCTCATTTCTCTTTCTACATCTTGATTTCCTACAGGTGGCTCTGCACGTCTTCTAGGCGACATTGTGCTAAAATTTTCTCCACTCACACAAAGTACAATTTGGGTTCTGATACCACTTGATGTAGACCGCCCCGTTCTCTCCTCGGGGCTGCGTGACCTCTCGGTCAAGGATCTTTAAGAACTTGAGCTGGATTATCTCTTTGAGACCTTGTTGGTCCCAAATTCAATTAACACAAGCCCTTTTATCCCCTTAAGTGCAGGTCGTATGGTACCCGCGAGCCCCTTTCCTTAGCACTTTTAAAATTTTAAAATTTCGGGTGTTAGTTCCTTTCCACTATCCCTTCTCCACATGAAACCTCGGGCTATGACCCAGGATTTAATCTCCTGAGTGCTTCGTAACTTCGGGCTTCAAGATTTTTTGCAACATTAGCAGCCTTTTCGCTCAAACCCTGAATTGAAGAACTGATCCAACATGATCTACGATCAGTGCCTATCCAACAACTAACGGTTGAGATTCACTTTGGAACTTCGACATTTGCGAGTTCTGGATGTTCCAGGGTATTTTTCCCCCAAAGTAACTTTTCCACGGAGTTGTGGATCAAGTGCCACATGACCTTCTCCAATGGACGGTTCAGATGGTGTTCGATGCTTTCCTTTGGGACTTTTCGCACCTTCATCTCTCATTTTCCTCGAAGTTCTCTATCACCGAAGTTTGTGGATCTCTGCCACGTATCCTCACTACAACTAATGACTAATATTTACTTCGCCACTTCGCGAAAATTGTTATTTGCTTGGCACAATTTCTTTGAAGTTATTCTTTCTTGAACCTTTCTTATCCATCGCCACGTATCCTCCTTCCAACCGACGGCTAGGATCCCTTCACAGCTTCGGACTTTGACATTTTTCACCCTTCTACACTCCAAATCCTCCGAATCAAAAAGTTCCTAAGGAACTCATGGCTAACCACCGTGAAACTCTCCCAGATATGATGGTCTGGAACAATCCTGCTTCCTCTTGAAGGGATCTTGATCGTTAATTTGAAAAACCTTAAAGGACTCCTCCCTTTTGAAGATTTCTCCCACTAACTTTCTGGAACTTGTCTTTCCTCCTAACCTTTAACTCTTTAGAGGGATTTCTTTGACACTTAGTTGGATTTTGGATCTGTGCATTCCTTGCAACAAATATTCACACACACTTATGTGAGAAACCTCTCGAGCTACTCCTCCCGAGATTCTAAGTCAAAGACTCCGTCGAGGCACACCTTGCGGACGATATGCACACTGTGCATATAAGCTCCAAGTTACCTCTTCTGAAATTTGAGTAGAACCAGACTCTGTTAATTCACTCCTTGTGTAAGCTTGTGGAAGAGAACCAAGTGAAACTTATCTAATGTTTCACAGATTCATACATTCAACAGGGTAACTCATGCTTTCACCAGTGTAATTCATGCATGCATGAAAACACAAAATAATAGAGAACATAATGTAAACATAAACCCTACCATTCACTCAGATAGACAAGCAATAGAGACACACACATTTGGGTCAATATTTCTCTGTTATATTCATTCAAATCTACATGAGCTATAACAACATTCAACAACTTCTAACTAAATTTCAACAACAATACTCAACTTTTATAGAAAGATTTGCCTCACCCTATGAAATATTTCACATAAAGCCTTTTTTCATTTCCCTATGCAGACTTATCATCCATGTTCTATAAATCCAGAGATAAAAATACATGTTTTTCCACATGTACACACCTTGCATACTATACAACATGTGTATACACAGGCTGCTCTACTACAACCCACGTACATCGGTATTTGTGCCAAAAAATGAAAATTAAATGTCAGGTTTCCATGTCACGATAGGAGATCTCTGATCCTTGGCCTTCCATATACTGGAAACGTTCCAACTCTTCCCTTCAGTTCCATTTTAAGGCTATAACTGGGCCAATTCCGAGCTATGGAAAAGGGGAGAAAGAATTCAACTTTGAGAGCAAAGTTACTCTGGAGAAATTATTACTTCATATTGAGTCTGCATCGCTTTGTCCTTTAAGTCTGAACACAATGTTCAACCCCCAAGCTCTTCCCTTATTGATTGAGAAACTCATTGTCTCTCTTCTATGAGATTTCCTTTGGTGGAGGGTTGAAGTGGTGGAGGCCCAGATGGAAGGAACTTAGTTTCTCGATTCCTAATCGTGCCGACACATAAGTCTGTAATATTTTCTCTTCTGCTGATCATTTATTAATAGAAATACTCCTTTCCCATTCAATTGATATCTTGCAAATATATGAGTTATTATCCATGGGAATATTTGTTATGTATATTAATGGATTATGCTATATAATGTGCTAACTTTTTATATTATCACCATATGCTTTGTTTGTTTGTTTGTTGAGAATTAGTTGCAGGTATAAAGCTTTGGGTCAAAGTGCTCAACAGTGGACATCATCGAACATCTGGACGAGGTAGGCCTCTTTCTTATCTCACTTGCATATTGGTTTATATAGCATGTTTTTTGGGATAGAGTTGATTTCTGTAATCATATCCGTCTATTGTGGTTTACCCTATCCATAGAGAGTTTTTCCCTCGTAACAGAATTGGTGACCATACTGGGGATTGATCTTCTTTCTAAAGGTTTGGAGTACTTTTTCTCCTTGCATTGCTCTCATTCCTTTTTGTTTCTTGTCGTATCACTGCTTGAAATTTTATGTTCACTTTGGGTCTGATTTTTCATCCTTCTTCCTTGCCTATCCTTGTGTTTTGAAAAATATACACGCTTTTTGGACTGACAGTCACGTATATACGCGGGCTGTCTCTCTGCAAGCTGCGTACATACACTCTATTTTCCTAAAAAGTCATGTACATCAACTTTCCTTGCTTGTTTGTTGGGTCTGGTGGTTGTTGGGTGGGAGTTGATGTTTGTTGAGTCTTCTTAGGTCTCTGTAGTGCCTGTTAAGCGTCTTTGGGATGACAAGAAACATGTCTGGAGTTAAATTTTTAACCAGAGTCTTTCTCATCACCTTTTCATTTTGATTTTCCTCGTACATTGGGCTGGGTATTCTTCTTCTTGGTATTCTGCTTGAGTTATGCCTTTCTATACACAATATAATTTATATATCAAGTTGCTTATCAGTCCATGCATTTTCATTTTCTATTATATTGAAAATACAAAAAAATAGGCATTTTGCATTGCTTGGCATTTTTGTCTTTTGAGTCCTTGTCATTAGCTTAGTGCATTTAGTGAAAGATTGTATTTTTAATTCAGAATTGCAGAGTTGAAATTGAAAATTGCATTTGTTTTCAGAAGCATATCATTCATTGAAAGTTAAAGTTAGGAATTTGCATTATATTCATATTTATTTTTCTTGCAGAGTCATAACATCATGAGTTTCACTACCATACATTTTTTGAGTAATCACGGACACTAAAATTAACGCTATAATTTAAAATTGATTATTCACGATTTTATTTTCTAGGGTGCACAAACTAGCTTAGGATTTAGTGCCTTGGAATAGGATTTTGTGAGTAAACTTCTCCAAGGAAATTAAATCAACATATGTGTCTGAGAAAAGAAGTGGCGAAATCCAGTGTATAATTGGTAATATCAGGAGGCTCCGCTCACACCGGAGTTAATCACGAGGTCGCGTGAGGTTGGTTGAAGGGATATCCCCTGATACCTTCTTAGCGTCAGACATATTTCTAGAGATCTATTCGTATCTGGGGATCTTGCTAGTGCCTTTACCTCCGTGAGAGGTGATACTTTCAAGGTTTCAAGATTTACTACCCTACCCATACGGTGGACCTGACTTACGACTGCTCACCTGTGCATCGATTATACATTGGTTGCTTAGTTGCTTGACTTAGGTGCCACATAGGTTACTTGCAAGGTTTATTCTGCAGGTACCTTGGGTCAGATAAGGGTTAGATAACACACAACCTTTATGGAGGATTATCTCTCCAGGGGGATCTGACTGACTAGTTGTTAATCCCACGAGGCCCCTTATAAGTTATTTTGATACCTCTGATCTTTAGCAGGGAGTCTCATGCCCCTCTTGGGTGAGACATACCTTCTTTAGGGAGGGAGGCCAGTCAACCACTTTACCCCGTTTGCATGCATTTTGGTCGTTTGAGTTTTGGTGTGTTATTTTACTACTAGTTGGCCTTAGGATATATTTTTTATATTTAGAGTCTTAAGTCATCATGGAGTCAAACCAACATCCCCGCTGGTCCCGTCACTTGTTACAGTTACCATCAGATTTCAAGTCTTTGCCTTCTAAAATATGTAGATTTATTAGGCATTGTACACACACCTCCATTGTTCAGACTTGTGATTCTACAAGGATGAGTACTAGATCTAATCTTCAGAACACTAGGAGCCCTTCGACTCCCACACCCACTATAGTTAATGGAACCCCTTCGACTCCTATAAACAAAATGGTTGTAGTGCCGGAGGAACCTATCATTACTATGGCTTGACCCATAATAAATTCAAAATCTCTTTCCTTGAATCCTTTTGGGTCTCTTGGTCATTCACCAGGATATAATGTTCAGTCCATCCCTATGGCTTCTAGTCCTTTTTCCTATGGTATGTCAAACTTTACTTCACAATTTTCGAACTCCATCCCAGTTGCTGGCCCTACTGCTAGCATTGGGATTGGGGGAACTACAACTCCTTACACTCCATTTTTCGTTTGGTGGTTCTCAAATCCCTCAAACGACTCCTAATCTAGGAGGAATTCCTGCTTTTAACCCTGGGTCTAATCCTATTACTTATGGGTGGAATAATCAACCTGGCGGACAAGCTTCGGCTCAAGTTTTGTCCTATACCCCTACCTCCTCGGTGTCTATTCTGACCAATACTTTTGGCATGAAAAATACACCTCTATCCTCTAGATTCCCACCTAGAGGAGGTCAGTTTCACGCTTTGGGCAACCCCTAACCCGGATCCAATCCGACTGGGGGAAATTTTTATAACCCCCAACAGAACATTCCTGCTGGAATGATGCCCAACCAATCTTTTATGAATCAACATGGAGGACCAAATTATAATCCCGGATAGGGCTATGGTGCTTACCAGAACCCTGGATGGGCTGCAGTTCCTCAAGCACAATCTTTCTCGGGAGCTTGGGGCCAGATGTCGAAACCCCGTCTCCCTTTTCTGGCCATGCTTAATCTGCCAGAATTTTCTAAGTTAATGAACGACCCCATGAGTCATGATCCTACATGCCCCCCTGTCCCCACCAAGATTAATCTGGACATATCGAAGTTCGAAGGTAAGAATGGAGAGGATCCTGGTGATCACATCACTACCTTTCACCTTTGGTGCTCATCAAATTCCCTTAATGACGATTCTATTCAATTAAGATTATTTCAACGCACCCTCATCGAAGTTGATGTGAAATGGTATATTGAGCTACCTAGGGTGGCATATGGGACCTTTAGTCAGCTAGTGTTGATCTTCCTTAACCACTTCAAATTTCCCATCTGTTACGATGTTGGCCTATAACTTCTGTCGAATTTACGCCAGGACACCACCACTCATATCTCCGATCATATCCAAGAGTGGCAGAGATGAAAGAGGTTGATTAAGACTCCTATACCCCCGACCTTTCTTTTAGAATGGTTCCTTAAGTATTTTCACCCTCCTATCTCAAAGGATATTGCAACAACCAGGGTTACCACTAAGGAAGAAGTGATATTTAAAGACCAACAGTTGGATCTCATATATGCTCAGTCTGGGATGTTATATCACATTCTTCCAGACACACCATGGTCAACTTACGACCCTAGACAAAAGCCCGGAACTCATGCTGATAGCATTGTAGGTACTGCCAATGTAATATCCACAGACTCGATGACAATCCATTTGAAAGAGTTGTCTCTAAACCAGTCTGCAAGAGGGCCAACTTCGTCTATGTCTTCCAATCCCACTCAGTCAGAGGATGTACTTTCCGTGCAATCGTCGGCCAACCCAAATGGTAACCAACAACCAGGTGGGAATAAGAAGAAATGACATAATAATCGTAAGGGTGGGAAAAATGGTAATAAACCCAAGGACAATGGTAATAATGAGAAGACGCATAATAATTTTGGAGAGGGAAAATGAGAAAGACGTAAGGTGAAGTTTCCCTATAATCTTTGCACAGATGATCACCTTACCCATTTGTTCCCCAAACTTGTGGAAGCTGCGAGGCTATTATCTCTATTGCCCGTCGTACTGACGAATCCATTCTCACATAACCAACACATGGCCTTGAGTTCCTCAAATGCCACAAATGCGACTGGTGGGAGTCAAAACCCACTGTTGCAAGATGGAGACCGTTTATGTATCAATATGGTCGATGCGAAAATCAATGTAGCCACTCGATCTCGAGATTATATCTTTTCACAAGCTATTCCTGTTCTAGAATCTCCTCCTCCTCCTCTGGAGATGAACTTACATATTGAAAAACCAGAGCCAACGCCTTGTATTTCGAAAGGAGTACTCAAGTGCTCTACCCACAGTCCAAATGATAGAGCTGCCTAGAACTACTCTATTGTTGAGGACCTTGGTCAAACCCCTTGTGCGATGTCGGCTTTGGAGGTACTCCAGATGTGTCCTTCATAGAGGAATGCCTTACTATATTCTTTAGGATATCTATAACCCAATGGCTCAAAATTTATCAAGTTTGACGTCACAGATGTCAAGCCTCGCTTACCTTACCATGTGGCTTTCCAAATCCACATGGAGTAATCAAAGTATACCATCAAACGTGTGGTTGTTTATGAAGGCGCTTCTACATGTGTGATGTCCCTTATCTGTTATAAATCTCTCGGTTCTCCAACTCTTTCCAAGTCATCAAACATGTTGATTGCTTTTGACAGTCATTCCTTTTTCCCTCACGGTATTCTTCCTGCCTTTTCGGTCCAGTTAGGTGGGAAGACGATAGAGGTGGAGGTCGAGGTAGTTGATGTGCCTCTTGATTATAACTTGTTACTAGGACACAATTGGACCTATGCTATGGTCGTCGTTGTATCGTCTGTATTTTGTACTCTTTGTTTTCCTCATGAAGGGAAGATCGTGATGATCGACCAGTTATCCTTTGTGTACGCTAGTCCTAATTCATATGTTGAATAGTCGATCCCTGTGATCGACAATTATCAGCCAACAATTGAGAATATCGGTGTTGGAATGTATTCCTCCCTCATGGGTACTTTCGACTTCACGACACCGATCCACCATGTTTATGCCATGTCCGGTAGGCCTGTTTTGAGAGGGAGGTCCATTCCTTTCCTCACTTCCTATTTTAGTGATCTGTGGACCCTACCTTTCCCGAATTCATCTTATGAAGGTCAGTTGCATGTTGGAATGGCCATGCCACTATTGGCAACGAAGATTGCGTATCAAGTTGTTCTTGACTCTTCTACCGATCATGATCATGTTACCTCGTCGACGGACGAGAAGGATCCTATTCTTAGGCCCGTGTGGGCCACTTCGTTGTCTTGTTCACATGATTTCCTAGATGATACTTTGCCTTCGGACGAAGATATCATCAAAGCCATGAATGGTTTCGATAGACCTTGGGACGATATGCATCATCGCTCTTATTTTCTCCCAGATCTTGAAAGAATCGAACAAGATGAATTTCGATCTACTTTGAGTGAGATAGTAGGTCACACCGTAATTCCACTTGATACACACGAAATTTATGTCGAAGGAAACATGGCGAGTATTTATCCTACCGTCACGATCGATATCTCTCGTACCCCTGGAAAGATTGAAAATGTAAATATCGATGCAGATTGTTCGCCAAAAGAAATCCTGATCTACACTGAACTCTTCAAGGAATTTTGAGATGTATTTGCTTGGTCATATGAAGAGATTCCAGGAATCGACCCTCATATTGTCGAGCATGAGATTAGAACTTATCTGAATGCTAAAACTATTCGACGACGTATTAAAGCTGTAAATCCCTGGAAGGTTCCTGCTATTAAGCCAGAGGTGGAGAAGCTACTTAATGTTGGCTTCATCTACCTGATTCCATTAACTGAATGGGTATCCAATCCCATTCCTGTGAATAATAAGCAAGGAACTATCTGTGTATGTATGGACTTTCGTGACCTGAACAAGGCCTGTCCTAAAGATAACTTCCCCATACCTTTCATCAATCATATTCTCGACGAGTGTGTGGGTAGTAAAGTATTTTCTTTTATGGACGGATTTTCAGGGTATAACCAAATTCAAATTAAACCTGAGGATCAACACAAGATGGAATTTATTTTTCCTTGGGGTAATTTCGCATACCAGAAAATTCCTTTCAGCCTTAACTTTCAATGTGCCATGACTTTCACTTTTCACGATCTTAAGCACATAGTTGAAGCTTACCTTGATGATCTTGGTGCTCACTCTCACAAGAGAGAAGATCACACTACACACCTTCGACATGTTTTTGAAAGATGTCGTTACTATAGAATCTGGTTGAACCCTCACAAGTGCATCTTTTGCGTTAAGTCTGGTTGTCTTTTGGGATTTCTATTTTCTGAGACCGGGATCATGGTAGATCCACTAAAGGTTGAGGCAATTCTTCGGTTGCCTCCCCCGCGCACTATTAGACAAATTCAAGGTTTATAGGGGAAAGATAACTTTATATGTCGGTTTATAGTGAATTATGCCAATATCACTAAGGGTTTCATGCATCTTTTGAAGAAGGACACCACTTTTATCTGGGATGAGCAAGCCCATGAGTCTTTCGATGCTTTCAAGAAAGCCTTGGTATCAACACCTCTGTTGAATTCTCTTGACTATAGTAGGGATTACTTATTTTATATCGTCGCGTCTGAGGATATGATTGGTATGGTTCTGGTTTAGGAGGATGATGAGCTTCGTGAGAATGTCATCTACTATCTTAGTCGAAATTTAGTCGATCCTGAGCTTAATTACTCTCACATTGAAAATCTAGATTTGGCTGCCGTTCACGCAGTCCAATATTTGCATCATTATATATTGCTTTGAAAGAATACTATGGTTATCGATGTCAATCCATTTCAATACGTCCTTACCAGGCGTATCATAGGGGGAAAAATAATAAATGGATTGTCATTTTACAAGAGTTTGATCTTGATTTCGCTTCTACAAAATCCAAGAAATCACTAGTCTTTGCAGAGTTAATATCCGACTTTCCATGATTAGATGAGGATGTTATCAATGTTGATTCATTTGTAGACAAACACATTTTTATTGTCTCTTCGTTCGACCCCTGGTATGGAGACATTGTTCTCTATCTTCAAACCTTGAAGTTCCCTCAACATCTCTTGTGAGATGATCGACGACGTATAAGATACCAAGCTAAGAAATATGCTATCATTAGTGACACTTTGTATCATTGAGGAATAGATAATATCTTGCGTCGTTGTTTAACTCACAGAGAGGTTGAGTCAGTCCTAAACGATTTCCAGAATGGGGCTTGTGGTGGTCATCTATCCGGGCTTGCGACAACCCAAAAATTTTTGTGAGCCGATTATTTCTGTCCTACTATATTTAAAGATAGTATTGAAGTGGTTAAGAAGTGTCACCTCTGCTAGGTGTTCACTCGAAAAATGTGCTCGCATATAGCCCCTCTTCACCTAGTCATTACTGTCGGTCCCTTCACCAAGTGGGGAGTGGACTTCCTAGATTGCAACCCAACTTTGGCTGGGGGGCATCAACACATTATCATGGCTGTTGACTACTTTACTAAGTGGGTCGAGGCCATGCCTACAGTTAAATCCGATGGGAATCCTGCAACCTTCTTCGTATTCAATCAAATTATCGCCTGGTTCAGTATCCCGAGTGAGATTGTCATTGATCATGGAAGTCACTTTCAGAACGAAATGATGGAAGAACTAGCATCTAAGCTGGGGTTTAGACATGGTCATTATTCTCCTTATTAACCCCAGGAAAATGGACAAGTAGAGGCCGTCAATAAGTCTCTCAAGACCATTTTGCAAAAAACTGTCAGTCAGAGTAAGTCTAATTGGCACATTATGCTATATCCCGCACTCTGGGCATACTGAACCTTGGTCAAGACTGCCATCGAATTTTCCCCTTTCCAATTAGTACATGGTGTGGAGTCGATTTTACCTATTGAATGCGAAATCCCTTCTCTTAAGTTGGCAGTCGCGCTCCTACCTGACACTTTTGATCTCGAGTAACACCTTGTACACCTAGAGATTCTTGAAGAGAAGCGATGAGATGCCTTTACGACTATTGAGGCAAACAAAAAACATGTCAAGTTCCAGTACGATATGTCTGTCTGTCCTCCATTGTACGCTGGGGGTGACTTGGTCCTCTTGTATGATCAATCCAAAGAACCATTGGGGGCAGGAAAGTTTAAACCCATATGGCATGATCCTTATATAGTGCGACATGTCTTGGAAAAAGGATCCTATGAGTTAGAATATTATGAGGGGAATATGTTGGTTGAGCCCAGGAATGGGCTCTACTTGAAAATATATTACGCTTGAGCCCCAAGCTTGGGTGAAACTCTTTGTATACTAATGTAATTTAGTGTATATATCTTTTCCCTTTCTTTCTATCTTCAACTTGCTTATCAAGTTTTCCCTTGGTTGGCAGATGTCAACGAAGTCTTCGGTCTACCTAGGATTCGTAGATGGAGCCAGTCGTCATACATAGAACTTGGATTTCGTCGCTTGGGTAGTTTATTATCCCGAGGGTCTACTGGTGTCTTTAGGTGGCGTATGCCTAGAGCCATCCAAGAACAATGTGTCCGAATATAGTGTCATTATAGAACTTTTGTGTGATTCTATCTCACATGGTATTCTCTCTTTAGAGGTTCGCCTGGATTCCTAGTTACTAGTATGCCAGTTGAATGAAAGTTACCACATGCATGATCCTACTTTACTCTGATGATTCCCACGGGTATGTCTTTTAGAACGACAGTTTGATTTTATTACATATTATCACATTCCTAGAAGTTCTAATCATGTATCTAATGCTTATGCTAATTACATTTTAGATTGGCATTTTTATCATAACTAAAGAAAAGAAAACCATCTCATCAATGTACACATTGTAAAATATAAGTAAAGCTAAAGATCTCTCTTTATATATACTTAAAAAAATATGGTGTTTATAGTACAAAATTGGGGCTAATACCCTCAATACACATATACATCCGGTACTACAATATCCACGACATCTACACATGTGGCGCCGGATGTGTGTCATGGTAACAACCTACGACATTTGAGAGACGACGACAGAGTCGTACCTAAGCTCTAGGTACACCAATCACCTGTCGCTACATAGCTTTAAGAAAATCCTCTACCTGAACCATGGGAATCCTCTGAATCAAATGATACAAGTTTCCCTGTACGTTTTGTAGGACTCTCTTGGCTTCTCCTCCCGTCGCCTCGTCTCCCCGGTTCCTCCGTCGATGTCGAGGAAACCGTTCTAACTGACATGGACCCACATCTGCATTGCACAAGTGTCTCTTTAATACTTAAGCACCATCCAAAAATATTTTTGTTCTATTATACAAAAATACAAAAAAAATGAAATATTTAAAAACATTTGACATACCTATGTCACCATTGGTAGACCCTGGTGGAAGTGGCATGCCCGGATCTCCTCGGAAGTCTATCCCTACATAGGGATAGTTATCTAGGTCAATGACCTGTCGCTGCCACCAGTAGAAGAAAGCCTCATTGTAGGGTGTCGACACCCTACTTCCCCCCTCATTACCTTGGTCCACCATGCCATGGTTGGATCGCGAGGTCCTCTAGGAAGAATATTGACTCTAGGTCCTAGACCTGGAACCCGCTAGAAAAAGAAACTGCATAGGATAGAGGGAAACCCAAAATTCCTCTTACTCCCCTGTTTTCACTCTGTCAACTGGATCTTCATATTTTCCAGTAGTGAGGTACATTATTCATATACTGTGGGTCTCATACACTGCACTGCATAGAACATGAGTGGCCTCGATGCCTGGTGAAACGAGGTTGAACCTGTGATCCTGGTCAATACAATCATAATAATATTCAGGCTGAGATTTTTTATTTCCCGGATTGGGACTTGACTCCCTACCTTAGGAGTCCCTGCTACACAGTGGGCATCGATGTACTCCTCTATTTTCATTCTGCTCCCTGCTCCCTGTGATTTTAGGTTTACAACCTCTCCTCGGCGTGATAGACCAGTCAAAAAGTAGATATATTCTACTTCAATACTCAATGGCCGTCCATAGAGGATGAAGCTTTCACTCTCAGGGTCCCATTAACCCACAAGCATCTCAAGCAACCTCACCTGGGCCCTCATTCCTTTGAGTGCCCAAAATTTATATAAGACACATCTCTTTAAGGCCATTTGGGCCCCCAGATCTCGATCCACATCAGCATTGAACTCTTCGTTCTCTCTCTCTCTCCATTCAAGAACCATCCTACCAAAGGAAAGCCAAAATTTGAGTTAGCATCCTTAAAATTTATTGATTGCATTCATGTACGTGAGCTACCTTACTTACAGTCGTGTATAGGGTTGGATATATGTGCCCTGCAGTTTGCATAGGCGCGTATAGCTCATTGTATACACTACCCGATAGAAGACAACCAACGTACACCGATTTTCACATTTTACGCCCTCAATTATTAAAGATTTGGAACCTATTTTAAAAATTTAATCCACTAGAAATGAAGAGGAAGAGAAGAAGAATTACTTGGTCCAGACAGTTTCTGTTTTTGTTTACGCTCCCATAATTGTTGTTTGAATATCAGAGGTATTTTGGTCCAATTTGCACTATTTGGGTAAAAAATCAAAATGGTATAGTAATTTTTGGTTTTGTTACTATTTATAAATATTTTTTACCCACTTTCTATAGTTTTGAGCCATTTTTTCACCTAATGGACTAATACAAGGGTGGATTGAGTTGGTTTTTGTAATTTTCACCAGGGATTCTTGCGGATTTCAATGTTATGTTCGTCGTTTGTCACCACGGGAAAGTATTTTCACTACCCAACATATAGGATAGGTATCCATTCCATCATCCATTTTCACATTATCCTATAACTGTCGCTTTTTATGCCTTAGGTACGAACCCATTTGTTGAGACACATAACTTTCCATATATTATAAGTAGTGTCGTTATCAAGTGGTAGAGACTTACCAAACATGGGTGCCCCAATTAGATCCTCTATTGCATTTGGTGCCCATGCCGAGATTTTTTCCTTAGGACCGGGAGTCCCTTATAGCTAATACATGACTTTATTCTGAGCCTCATTTCTCACTTATAAACATTGTGCCTTATACCCCAAGGACTCCCAAACAAGTTTAATTTAAGCTCTTTTCCAAATCATCTTTAAAAAGAGAAAATATTGTCGAGTGATTTGTCCCTTTCACACTCGTTAAATTAGACTTGAAAGGTTGTGAGTCTTAGTTAAGCTCTTTTTTGACTCATTTTCAAAAAGCGAAAAGATTACCGAGTGAAATTGTCTCTTTCACACTCATAAATTGGATTTGAAAAGACGTCTATTTGGCACTAGTTTATCCCTTTTTCACACCAAGTAGAATAAAATACATAAAAAAGGACATTTTTTGGTGTTAAGTTGTGATTGCATCTCATTCCCTTGCTTGCAGTATTGAGCCTTTAGCCGATTCTCGCTTTGCCTTATAAATCATTTTCTTTAACAATTTTTGCATCCTCAACCAAGCACAACCTTGTTTTTATCCTTCACAATTTGACACCCTATACCTAGGAGGGAACATTCCCCCAAGTGTCCATCTCCCACATGCATCTCCTTGCATTGAGCATAAGTATGTTCCACTGCTGGAACTAGTTTTGCTTACTTTCGATACGCGTTTCCTCCTCTGTATCATAGCATTCATTTGTCTATAAAAAACAAAAAAAGACGGGCGATAAGGGAGTATTATCTTATATTGGCAGCAGTCGTGTCACCTTTGAATAGAGAACAAAGTTATTGATTCCATTTGTCACCATAATTTTTGGCTTCTCATGACCTTAGGAAGCTGAGCTCGTTACAGATTCTTCTCTACTAGCTGATTACTCTTCTAGTCCCTATGGAGAACTTGATTGATGCCTCCTACATCTCATGGTTTCATCATTGAGTCTATGCTACCAGAGTCTTCCATATGTCTCATGCTCTTATTCAAAGGGATTTTATCAACCTGTGTTGGCCACTTCTCAGAACTCTTGACCTTTCATGTCAGCCATACCCTCAATTTGTCTCAGAATCACATGATACTCTAGTCCTATCACGCACCCTGGCCCTACTTTCATCATTGGTAGGAAACCTTGAACCTATCAGTCGACATTTCATCATTGGTCATTGACTGGGTGGTTTCCCTTGTGTTTGACGACAAGACATCTATTCACACATTGGGATTCATGCAGTGTATTGGATGCCATTAGCCTTATTGGTGGTTTCCTCGCCTTTGTCAACAATTTTCATAATTGGTTGCTATTCAAAGGGTCTTTTTTGTGTACCGCTTGCACTTGGGTCACACGAAAGACACACATGGTCATTGGTTTGTGAACATGTTCTTCGTTCGATTTACACCAAATCATGAAGCTCCTGCTTTGTACCTCATGCCGACTGATGAGATATGCCTTAATTCTCTCCTTTCAGTGGGTCTCCTTCCATCGACTTCAGCTCATTTATTCTGGAAACAGGACCTAGAGTCTTATGAGTACCTTGAGGCTTGCAGTGATTATTGGCAGACTCTCTCTCCATCGACAGTTGGGAATACATTAATTTCTCCTAATTGATGGATTCTTCGAGTGTTCGACACCAGCTCCTTTATTCACACTTGTAAGAATGTACTCGGTGCCTTGATACCTACTTTCATTATCGGTAGGTTGTCTCACATTTTTTAATGGTATACCTCAATGACCGGTAATCAAATGATGTCTCATTGTGTTCGAACTAAACTCCTTTATTCACATGATGTAGACTTGCACCCTTGGTGGATTGTGTAGAAGACTTGAAGACATCACTACGTGGCTGCAACTCTCATGATCATTTGTTGCTTCCTTTTCATTGTAACAATACCTATATGACTTCAGTGATCATGGGAGATCAGATTGTACTTCATTGTATACAAATATCTTCAGATTAGTTTTGAGACTGGTTCTACTGGGCCTTGTTCATGACTATGAAAATTTTTGGCATGTAACCGCATTTGTATTTTCCTATTCATGGCCACAGACACTTGTTTGGTATATTTTCACATGGATATACAGTGTAATTCTATTGGTATCCATGTATGCAAAGTTAGTGCAGAATGTAATGAGAAACTAGTTCGTCTAGCTGGTTCCCCATCACTCCACTTATGGGTTGTTTATAATGTATTTCGGCCATCGCATATACTCCTATGACCTCACACATTAGGGGGAATCTATTATAGAAAGATTTTCCTCACCCTTTGCAATCTTGCACATAAGGCATTTTTCCATTTCCTTATGGAGACTTATCATCCCTGTTTGATAAATCTAGAGCTAAAAATACATATTTTTCCACATGTACGCACCTTGCCTACTATACAACATGCGTATACACATGATGCTCCACTACAGCCCCCATACATTGGGATTTGTGCCAAAAAATGAAAATGAAATGTCGGGTTTCCATGTCACGACAAGAGATCTCTGATCCTTGGCCTTCCATATACTGGAAACATTCTGACTCGGCCCTTCAGTTCCATTTGAAGGATATAAATGGGACAATTCCAAGCTACAGAAAACGGGATAAAGAATTAAACTTTGAGAGAAAAGTTACTCTGGAGAAATTATTACTTCATATTGAGCCTGCATCCCTTTGTCCTTTAAGTTTGAACACAATGTTCATCCCCCAAGCTCTTCCCTTATTGATTGAGAACCTCATTGTCTCTCTTCTATGAGATTTCCTTTGGTGGAATATTGAAGTGGTGGAGACCCACATGGAAGGACCTTAGTTTCTCGGTTCTGAACCGTGCCGACACGTAAGTCTGTAATCTGTTTTCTTCTGCTGATCATTTATTAATAGAAATACTCCTTTCCCATTCAAATGATATCTTGCAAATATATGAGTTATTATCCATGGGTGTATTTTTTATGTATATTAATGGATTATGCTATCTAATGTGCTAACCTTTTATATTATCACCATATTCTTGCTTTGCTTGTTTGTTGAGAATTAGTTGCAGGTATAAAGCTTTGGGTCAAAGTGCTCAACGATGGACATCATCGAGCATCTGGATGAGGTAGGCCTCTTTCTTATCTCACTTTCATATTCGTTTATATATCATGTTTTTTGGGATAAAGTTGATATTTCCAGTCATATCCGTCTGTTGTGGTTTACCCTAGCCATAGAGAGTTTTTACCTCGTAACATTAGCTATTTTGTAGCTACCATCATATTCAGTAGCCCCATTTGGGCATACAACACCTCTACTTATACCAGAGGGCTCATAGGGTTCCCTCTGACTACCTATCTTATCGAAATAAAAGCTAACAACTACTTAATCCCTGCTACATTAAAAGTCTGAGACAGACAAATAAGAGCGGAAGATCCATATCTATGTTGAAATCAACTACATTAAAGAAAAATCCGATCTCCCCCAATCTCATGTGATCGTTCATCCTGTGAATATTAAAGATCTCTTTAATTTGCAATCCATTCAAAAGGTTTACTGGATACGCTAGATTTTAAAATTCAAAAATAATTCAGAAGGTGTGCTAGGGCACTGCATTGTCTCTCCACGTGCGCTTTGTTGACGATGCTCCTGCATAAAAAAAGTAATTGCAAGAATTGCTTGAGAAAGGGTATATTATACCCAGTGTGTCTCCATGGGAATCACATGTGTCATTTGTGAAGATGTAACCCTTAGATTATGTATGGATTATAGGTATTCAAACAAGGTCACAATGAATAAAAATTATCCATTACCTAGAATTGATGATAATTTGACCAAATGAGGGGAGAAAAATACTTTTCTAAAGTTGATTTGAGGCTTGGATGTCATCAATTTAGCATCAAGAAGGAAGACATTCATAAAACAACCTTTAGGATGAGATATGGGAATTATGAATTTATGGTAGTACCCTTTGGTCTCAGTAATGCACTAGCCACATTCATGTGTTTTATGAATAGTGTATTTAACAAGTATCTAGATAAGTTTGTCCTTGTATTTCTCTATGCTTTAAGAATTAAGACGAATTTGAGGATGCTTTTGCAAGTGCTAAGAGAGAACATGTTGTATGCAAAACTAAGTCAATGTGATTTCTATCAAAAGTAGATGCATTATTTGGGTCACATTATATCAGTTGAAGGAATTTTTATGGACCCATACAATATTGAGGCCATAATTAATTGGTCCACTCTAAGGAATGTTATATATGTGAGGTATTTAATGGGTCTTGATGGCTATAGATTCATTGAGGTATTTTCCAAGATTGCACACCTAATCAGTTCTTTGCAAAAAAAGGGAAGTTTAAATGGACACAAATATGTGAGGAGAGCTTTCAACTATTAAAGAAGCTTCTCACTAGTGCTTCAATTTTGAAATTTGAAAATATTATTAAGAATTTTTTTGTGTGCATAGATGCATGTAGAGAAGCACTCACAAAGTTCTTATTCAAGATAATTATGTGGTGTGTTACAAGTCAAGAAAATTAAAGGAGCATGGGAGGAACTATGATACTCATGACCTAGAACTTGTTGCAATAGTGAAATATCTTAAGATGTGGAGGCACTATTTAATGGGAAAGAAGTTCAAGATGAGGATTGATCATCATGGCCTGAAATATTTGTTTGAACAACCAATTTTGAATGCTAAACAAGTTTGGTGGTTGGATTTCCTTTGTGAGTTTGATTTTGAAATGAAGCACATAAAGGGGAAGGAGAATTTTTTTGTTGATGCACTCATAAAAAAGATACATGTAATGCATGTGGTAACTGTAAACATATGCTAGAAAGATTTGGGGAACAAAGTATTGATTTACTTGTTATAGTTTAGTATCATACCCAATTGGTGAAAGGTTTACATCATGAGAAGTTGTAAAAGGAATTCAAAGGCTACAAGTTGGATGAATATGGACTCCTTATCCATAAGGGTAGGATTTATATTCTAAACTCTTCAAAGTTGAGAAGGGATATCATGAATGAGCTAACACAAGATGCCATACTCTGAGCATCCAGGATATGAAAGGAAAATTGTTGCACCGAAAAAGCAATAATGAAGAAATATTTAGTTTAGTACATTTTTAGATGTATGAAGTGTCAACAAGTTAAAGGTGAATATGGTTACTACAACCTTTTCTAATTGCAAAGTGAAAGTGGGAGGTAATATCCATACATTTTATTGCAAGGATACCAACCAAAAAAAATGAAACATGATGGTTGAAGTAGATAAGCTAGCTATGGAAGCACATTTTATTCCTGTGAAGTTTACTTATAATATTGGAGATATTTGAAAATTATTCACGAGGGGAATCTTTAGGTTACATGGGTTACCTAAGGAAATTGTAATTGACAAAGATCCAAAATTTACATCTAACTTTTGGAAGAGTATTTTGAATACTTAGGAACTCGGGTGAATTTTAGTATTGTTTACCATCCACAAACACATGGATATATTGAAAGGCTAAACCATGTAATTGAAGACATATTTTGCATGTATGCAGTGAACAAACCATCCAAGTGAGATGATTATCTACACCTGGTAGAATTTTCATATAGTAGTGGGCATAAAGCATCAATGAACATGGGTCCATTTGAGGCTTTGTATGGCAAAAGATGAAAAACCAACAAGATGGGGTAATATTGTGAATAGGATTGTGCTTGGGCTTGATATTCTAAAAAAATGGAGCAAGAGTTTATTAAAATCAGGTAAAATTTAAAAGTAGCCCAATATAAGTAGGAAATCTATGTGGATAAGAATATAATGCAAAGGGAGTTTAAAAGGGGGATCGTGTTTTCCTTATAGTGAAACCCATGAAATTCTCTTTGAAGCTTATGGTTGTGCTAAGTTAGCACTTAGATACTATGGCCCATTTGAAGTCCTTCATAGAATAGGGTCAATTGCATATAGACTTGCATTGCCTTTTAATATTAAAGCTCAAAATGTTTTCCATGTATCTTTGCTTAAAACATATGTACATGATCCTAATAGTGTGATTAAGTGGAATGTGAGTTAGGTGGAGAAACAAGTAGAGTTCCAAACAGAGCCATTGCGCATCCTAGACAAGAAAGTAACATTGTTTCAAAACCCAACCATAGGAGATGAAAAAGTGAAATATTTAGGAAGCCACTTGGGATTTGGAGGATTCCATGAAAGAGGCAAGCCCATTTTTCTTCCGATTTCAAGAAGCATCAAGGATAGAGCTATTCCAAAAGGAAGGGGAATGTAATATTCGAGTTTTGACCCCTGGATTTGTATTAAATATTAGTATGAATTCCTAGTGTGAAGCTCAAGACTAAGGCCCTACTATTGAATGGATAGGCACATATCATGTAGATATATGTTTATAAGGACCATGATTTAGGCTTTTCATGGTGGATTCAAGCTATGCAAATATTTATGTGAAATTTAATATAAAAGGTTTAAGCTAGTTGTGTAGATCATGAGAATGAGAGGGGCTATGAATCCACCAGAGGGGAAGGGAGATGAATATTATAATACTAAGTGTTAGCATTATGACTCATTTATTTCCCATAATATGTATTAAATTGATCCATCTAACTCCTTTGACTCATTTCTTTTGACAAATATATTACTTTTGATAGAGGCGATGTCAGCCATCGACCTCCTCAACCTTCCCATTCCTATCATGGGCATGGATTTGTTTGATAAAGGTGGTAATTCAATAGAATAAGGAGGAGGGAATTATATATATACACACATAACCAAAAAGAGGAATTTTTAGAGTTTGGGTGTACCCCTAATAGGAATACTAACAAAATCTACAAGATAAAGCAATAGTAATAAACTTCAAGGAATATTGGTGGTGTCTGAAGACATCGTTTCAAAACTTAAGCACAATGCATTGTGATTAGAACATCACAGTGCATGATAGATAAAAATATTACTTATTGAACACACATATAGATCGACCCACATGGTACTTTATTTATAGTTTCTTGATCTAACCAATTTCCTTGAAATTGTGAAGATCTTGTTCACATATAACCTTCGATGGTTGGAATGGATTCTGAAAAATATTTGTTGTTTCATCGGCTAGTTGAGTTACCAAGTCAACACGACCAATCAATCATCCAACACATAGTCGATTGCTTGGTTGGTTGATCCACCAACTTCCTGTCTCTGACTGCTAGTTGATTTTTTGACTGAATGTCTAGTTGACCACCCGACTAATTATCTAGTCAACCACAACCACCTAGACAACTATCTCTAGTTACTCGTTGATTGACCAAATGAATTTCTCCAGTTGAAGTGGGATGAAACATCCGAACCTGAGGTTCCAACAACCCCCCATCAATACATGGTTATGGATATTTAGGATGTAAAATTACATCAGCAGGACACCCCCCCCATAATTGTAGCTTCCTAAAGCCTGATTACTGCATAGCTTAACAAACTTAGCTTCAGACAATGGATTCATAAATATATCAAAAACATGAACATCTATTTTACAGTAAACAAGAGAGACAACCTTCTCTTGAACTAACCGTCGCAAGTAGTGAGCATGAAGTTTGACATGCTTCATTTTGTTGTGGGAAAAATGGTTGTTAGCAACTTAAATTGCACTATGATTGTCACAATAGATAACAATCAAGGTTTGAACAGGAAATCCAATTTCACCCAAAATCTAACGAATCCAAACAACCTTTGTACCTACATTAACAATGCCACAATAATCAACTTTCGTAGTCGATAAGGAGACTACCTTTTGTTTCTTGCATGACCAAACCATAGGTCCAGTGATATAAGCGAAACACATCACCAAAAGTGGACTTATGATCATTATAGTTTCTTTACTAGTTTTGAGAAACCACACTAACAACAAAGGAAATGTCATATTGATTGTGAGTTAAATATATAATCTACTAACTAGTTGTCGATACAAAGTGGCGTCAAATTTAGGAGACTGATAGGCTTTGGTCAGCTTAATCC
Source organism: Picea sitchensis (assembly GCA_010110895.2). Classification (NCBI taxonomy): domain Eukaryota; kingdom Viridiplantae; phylum Streptophyta; class Pinopsida; order Pinales; family Pinaceae; genus Picea; species Picea sitchensis. The sequence goes on from SNQJ01S0114763.1 coordinate 43,899, forward strand.
CATACTGAAAAGGAATAGCACATGAATTACATTCTATCATATTAAAATGGTTCAAGAGATCCATTACATATTTAGATTGAGAGAGAAATAAACCATTAGACATAGGTAAAACTTGAAGATCTAGAAAATAATGCAAAAGACCACGATCCATCATGGCAAAGGTGTCAGCAAGACAATTCTTCAATCTAAATAGTAGATCAAGATTATTGCCTATTATTTCCTATTATGACCAAATCATCAACATACATGAAAAAAATTAAGATATCACCATTATATTGTAATACATATAGGCTATGGTCATATTCACATAGTTTGAATCCAATATTGAGAAAGAAGTGGCCAATCTTAGCATACCAGGCCCTAGGAGCATGCTTCAAACCATAAAGAGACTTTTGAAGTCAGAAAACAAGACCAGAATTTGTCACAAAGACAAGGGGATGTTCCATGAAAACTTCTTTAGATAAGTCATCTTGAAGGAAGGAATTGTTTACATCCATCTAGTGGATCTTCCATTTGAAGCAAGTAGCAAGGGAAAGAATCAATCGAACAAAATTCACCTTTGCAACAAGAGAAAAGGTCTTAGTGTAGTCGATGCCTTCCCGTTGACAAAAATATTTCATGACGAAGCAGGATTTATGATGCTCAACAAAACCTTCATAGGTAAATTTGGTTTTATAGACCCATCAACATTTCACGATGTTCTTCCCTTGAGTTTGAGGAAATTAATCCCAAGTGTGATTCTTTAAAAGATAATTCATTTAAGCTTTCATATCTTTCTCCCATTTAGGTTTTCCTTGTGCATATACATAGGAAACACGATCACAAGTATCAAGAACATGATTCATCAAGGAAAGACTAATATTTTGCTTATAACTCTCAGTCTAACAACCTGAAGAGACATCACCAATATGAAGTTCAACTACTTCAATTATTTTTGCAACCCATATAGGTAGGCATGGGAATGGTGTACTAATATCCACTATAGAAGGTAGATAAGAATAGGGAACAACTTCATTCTAAGGAGATGAAGGACTAGTCGAAACAAAGATTGTTTGTTTGGTTGACTCAAGAATAGAGGTTGAGGGCCTAGTAGAAATAGGAACAAAGTTTGAATGCCCAGTAAAAATGCTAAAAAAAGGAATAAGTGATCTAGTGTCAGTGTGAAAGACACAAGGGTTTCGTAATGGACAACTTCACTCTGAATCCAGAATAAAATATATATAATAATAATTGATTGTAAAAATATGATGATATTACAAATATAGGGCTTGCCTATATATATTCCCTTTATGGTTTTATGAAGATTCATGACCTTTTATTACATTAATGTTTAATTTTACTTTTATTTATTAATTTAATGTCTTTATATTATATTATTTATTTATTGTGACATTTCCCTTCGCTTATATTTTGATTTGTCCTCAAAGCAATGATAAGGAAGGATGTAATTGGAGAAAGTGCTTTGACTCCCATGCATCGTCTTCTTCCGGTAGATTTTTCCATTTAATCATATATTCCTTGATTACTCGAGAACGTAATCTATTTTCCTGGGTGGAAATAATGGCTTCAGGCTCTAAAATGATTCTTCCTTCCTCATCCAACATAGGAAGTATAGTTTGTGCCTTTTTTTGTTGACCCAAGACTCTCTTTAGACATTATACATGAAAGACATTGTGGATACGACTTTTATTTGGTAAATCCAACTGCTAAGCTACGTGATTGATTTTTCTATTTATTTTATATGGTCCATAAAATTTTGGAGCCAATTTATTATTCCCATGTTGTTTAAGGGATAAACGTTTGTAAGATTGAAGTATCACAAATACCCAGTCTCCTACTTCAAACTTTCTTTCTGTTCGTTTTTGGTCAACTTGTTGCTTCATTCGGTTCCTTGCAAATGCTAAGTTTTCTTTGAGTAATTGAAGGATTTTTTGAATTTCGTCTAAATGGTCTTTTAGTGACACAACTTTATGTGGCTGGTGGTCAACTCCTTCCATGATGGAGGTTCATAACCATAAAGAGCTTGGAAAGGTGTCATTTTAATTGATATGTGATAAGTAGAATTATACCACCACTCAACAAGGTGCAACCATTGAAACCATTTATTTTGTTTGTCGGAGATAAAACAACGAAGATAGGTTTATAAACATTTATTGACAAATTTTTTTGACCATCTATTTGAGGGTGGTAAGATGAGCTCATATTGAGAGAGGTTCCGATCTGTTTGCAAAATTCTCTCCAAAAATTCCCTTAAAATTTTTCATCTCTATCGTTCACGATAACCTTAGGGAACCGATGTAGCTCACGATAACCTTAGGTAACCCATGTAGTTTGTAAATATTTTTACATAATATTTCAGTCGTTTTTTTTGTTGAATTTGTTTTCCTTATTCCAATAAAGTGTGCATACTTAGTTAGTCTGTCTACTACTACTAATATTTTATCTTTTTC
>SNQJ01S0114764.1:0-28159 GCA_010110895.2 Picea sitchensis
TATATATATATATATATATATATATATATATATATAACTCATCATAGTATAATAAGATTGGATTCTTGGTAGATAATGGAAGATTCCTTTTCTAAATGAATTTAGAAACATTTATGTATTTCTTTTAGTTTGTAAATAGTCATTTTTGGCCACCTATAAAAATATTAATTCTCGAGAAGTGAGTCCACATGTCTAATGATGGGAATACATCGAAAATGGATCGTTGGTGGATGAGAAAATATTCCTTCACCAAACCATTTCATCGACAGTCATATATGTGTTAGGAAATGAGGAACACTTCCACACTAAACCTAGTAGAAGATAGGAAGAAATCTTTAAACAAGAAAGTAAATAACAAAGAAAACACACACTACACATAGATTTTATCCTAGAAACCTAAACTGAGAAAACCAACATTCCTTGAGCATTCTACTCTCTTGTTGTCTTATTCATTCGAAATAAAAGGTCACACACCTAACCTTGGTCCACACCTAAGACACAATTGACATCATACCTTCTTGTTTTACACAAGAACAACACTATAGCCAATTCAACTTATATTTGCATGACCAAAAACCTCTAAGTATTGGTTATTATACAATTTATTAGCCTTTACAGCATTAAAACATGCCTTCTTTATAGGCATTATAGTAGGAAAAACCCTAAAGAAAAGGTGCCCAAAGACAGTTACAGATCCACGTAGATCATTGGCTACAAATCTTGTGAATTTCAAGATTCTTTTACAGTCGACTACCAAGTCAGATTACCAGTCAACTACCAATCGACCTTCATTCGGTCTTCAGTCGGTTGCCACACGCCCTCCTATCAACCTCTTGTTGGTTGACCTCTTTTAATTTGACTTTTCCCAGTCGAACCACCTCGACCTTTTACTTGCTATCAATTCCTTTGACTTCGACTATCAGACAATCCACCTCGACTAGAATTTTACTGCAAAGAATATAACAACCCGAGATTCTCCCACTTGTTTTTTTCTTTGTTGAAACTAGGAGATCATTGAATGCTTGTTCACAGACCCAGGGAAGTAATTCCCATTACCTCTCTGCACCAAGAGAACTTCACAACACTCATAGACTTGGTCAAAGATTCTATTATGTTTTCCAACGCGTCTACTTTCTCCAACAACACCTTGTTGCTTTCCACCATGTCTCTCATGAAATGGTATTGTACATCAATTTGCTTAGTCTTAGAATGATATGTGGGGTTCTTTGCCATTAATATTGTGCTTTGACTATTGCAGCTTATCTTCATAGCTTTTTTCTCAAACCCGATTCTTGAACATAACTTTTGCATCCATATGACTTCTTTACTTCCATGAGTGGTTGCCATGTATTCAAATTATTTTGTTGAAAAGGCTATGACCTCTTTTCTCTTACTCATCCAACTGATTGCTTCACCAAACAACTTGATGACATATCCATTGGTCGACCTTCATCGATTCAGATCTCCATCCCAGTCGGTGTCGATAAATCCATGTACATTTAATTCACATTCACCTCTAGGTTTTCCTTGGTAACATATAGCATAGTCTTTTGTACCACACAAATACCTAAATACTCTCTTGATATCTTTCTAGTGCTCCTTCCCAAGTGTCGACATATACCTACTCAATAATTCCACTACATGGGAAATGTTTGGTTGAGTGCAAACCATTGCATACATTAGACTACCAACAACACTTTCATCGGGAACATGTTCCATATACTCTATTTCCTCATGTTTCCTTGGACATTGTTCAACAATTAGCCTTTCTCCCATAGGAATTGGCACCTTCATAGGTTTACAATCCTGCATGTTGAAAAGTTTCAAGATCGTGTTAATGTTTATGCGATTATTATAGTTCTTTGCATTTAATGTTTATGCGATTATTATGGTTCTCTTGCATTTCATTAGATAAGAGCACAAGAAGAACAAGATCACTGAGAAATACACATTCAAGAGACACAACATTTATGGGACGAAACCCTAGGGAAGAAACCCAGCAAAACTCATTATCTTATGAGGCAAGTCGCAATTACCAAGGAGAGAGGAGAAGAAGAGTGATGCATATCTTGGGGAGGACTTTTCATTGATTTGAGTTACTTGAACATTGCATAAGCTATTTATGATAAGGAGGTTTTTACTGGGTTTTCTTCCCCTAGAGGGTTTCCTCAGATAAATGTTGTGTCTCTAGAATGTGTATTTCTCAAGGATCTTGTTCTTATTATGCTCATCTAATGAAATGCAAAGGAACTATAAAACGTGACAAACATTAACACGATCTTGAAACTTTTCAACATGTGATTATAAACCCATGAAGGTGCCAATTCCTATGGGAGAAAGGCTAATTGTTTAACAATGTCCAAGGAAACATGAGGAAATAGAGTATATGGAACATGTTCCCCGAAGAAAGTGTTGTTGGTAGTCTAATGTATGCAATGGTTTGCACTCAACCAAACATTTCCCATGTAGTGGAATTATTGAGTAGGTATATGTCGACACTTGGGAAGGAGCACTAGAAAGATATCAAGAGAGTATTTAGGTATTTGTGTGGTACAAAAGACTATCCTATATGTTACCAAGGAAAACCTAGAGGTGAATGTGAATTAAATGTACATGGATTTATCGACACCGAATGGGATGGAGATCCTAATCGATGAAGGTCAATTAATGTATATGTCTTCAAGATGTTTGATTGAGTAATAAGTTGGATGAGTAAGAGAAAAGAGGTCATAGCCTTTTCAACAAAATAATTTGAATACATGGCAACCACTACGGAAGTAAAGAAGTCATATGGATGCAAAAGTTATGTTCAAGAATCGGGTTTGAGAAAAGACTTATGAAGATAAGCCGCAATAGTCAAAGCACGATATTTATGGCAAAGAACCCTACATATCATTCTAAGATTCAAGCAAATTGATGTACAATACCATTTCATGAGAGACATGGTGGAAAGCAACAAGGTGTTGCTAAAGAAAGTAGACGCTGGAAAAACATAATAGAATCTTTGAATGTCTATGAGTGTTGTGGAAGTTCTCTTGGCGTGTGAGGTAATGGAATTACTCTGGTCTCAGGAATGGGCATTCAATGATCTTCCTATTTCATAAAGAAAACAAGTGGGAGAATCTCGCTGTTATATCTCTTTGCGTGAAATTCTAGCTCAGGTGGATTGTCTCCATAGTCGAAGTCAAAGGAATTGATAGCAAGTAAAAGGTCGAGGTGGTTCAATCGAAAAGTCAATTAAAAGAGGTCAACCAACAAGAGGTTGATAGGAAGTCGTGTGGCAACCAATTGAATACCAAATGAAGGTCGACATTGGTAGTTGATCGGGTAATCCTGACTTGGTAGCTCTAGGATCAGAAAGAATCTTGAAATTCACAAGATTTGTAGCCACCGATCTACGGATCTCAGAATCGTCTTTGGGCACCTTTCTTTAGGTTTTTCCTATTATAATGCCTATAAAGAAGGCATGTTTTAATGCTGTAAAGGCTAATAAATTGTATAATAACCAATACTTAGAGGTTTTTGGTCATGCAACTATAAGTCGAATTTTGTTGTTAGTGTTGTTCTTGTGTAAAACAAGAAGGTATGATGTCAATTGTGTCTTAGGTGTGACCAAGGTTAGGTGTGTGACCTTTTATTCTCAATGAATAAGACAACAAGAGAGTAGAATGCTCAAGGAATGTTGGTTTTCAGGTTTGGGTTTCTAGATAAAATTCCATGTGTAGTGTGTTTCGGTTATTTACTCTCTTGTTTAAAGATTTCTTCCCATCTCTTAATAGGTTTAGTGTGGAGGTGTTCCTCATTTCCTAACACATATATGAGTGTTGATGAAATGGTTTGGTGAAGGAATATTTTCTCATCCACCAACGATCCATTTTCAATGTATTCCCATCATTAGACATGTGGACTCACTTCTCGAGAATTAATATTTTTATAGGTGGCCAAAAATGACTATTTACAAACTAAAAGAAATACATAAATGTTTCTAAATTCATTTAGAAAAGGAATCTTCCATTATCTACCAAGAATCCAATCTTATTATACTATGATGAGTTATATATATATATATATATATATATATATATATATAATAGAAGAGTTAATTGATATTCCCCATTACAAATAGTCAAACATAACAATATATAATATGTAAAAAATACAAATACAATATAATAAACATAATAATATCATCATAAATAATAATGTTTATTACATAATAAATAGATTTTCTTCTTTATTATAAATAGATTTTATTTATTTATTGTTAGATTTTTATTTATTATTTTTTATTTTATATATGAGTGTGGTTAACCCTAACTTTGAAGATCAAAAGTATTTCTTTGTTTTGTCTAGCATAAAGAAGAGAATCAATATTTAAAATAAGAACTAATTCTCATGTGTTGCATAGTGAAACTGGGCATTGGGGAATCCCCAAAACACCATGGCAGAAAATAATCTATCACCTTTGTGACACCAAGAGGGTTGAAGATGAAATTCACTTTCTCCTAGAGTACCTCGTATACCCAAATTAGATCCCACTTTAAAAATATTTTCCACAATGCCTAATCTTCCAACCCTTCTAAGTCATCAAAACTTTTAATGATCTTGGAATGCTTCTCTTTAATGATTTTCAAGCATCTAAACAACATTTTAAAAGAAATAAAAGTAACTTTACTTCTTCTTAAGGTTCAACAAAACCAATTTTAGTTTCAAGGATCTAACCATCATCACCATATATATATGGATGGATGACTTGGTTCATTTTTTCATTTAAATAGAAATGATTTTTTCCAAATGAATTTTTATAATAAAAGATTTCAATATATATATATATATATATATATGATTAGAAATTCTATAAAATGAATTTTATTTCTTAAAAAATTATATTAATGTTATTAATTTTTTCCTTATGGGCTTCATTTCTATATTTAAATTTATGAAATTGCTTTGTTAATTTGTGGATATTATCAAAATAAGTCTATTAGATTCTATCACCTTATGGATGTCATTGTAGTGGGGTTTTCTCAATTGTTAAAAAACTAAAATGAGATTCAATCTTGAGACCATAAAACTAAGCAAAGCAAATAAGACTAGGCATAATTATAAATATGTAAAAAACTTTCTCAAAAGAAAGTAGTAGTGGAACCAAAAAATTTAACTCAACATTGTAGAGATCCAATCTTTAAAAAGGGGTTTAACATTTTCTTTGGACATGAGGAACCCAATGTTGGAAATGGTGATTTTCATTTCATTAGAAAAGTAAGGGCCGTAAAACAACTTATTCAAGGTACATAGTAGTAGTAATAAGATTGTGGTATAGAATAAGGAGGTGAGTTAATGTTGGTTTGGATCCCAAGAGAAGGTCTAATAATAATTTCATCTTAACATTTTTTTAATGATACTTTTTATTAATAACACTTTTATGTCATTCAGTTAATAATAAGGGTTATTTTAATTTTATGTTGTTAATGTTGTTGGAAATTTGGTTATTTCCATGCCAATAGGTGCATGATTTGAATCCCCATAGGTTAGTGCACCAGTTTATGCTAGCGTGTTTACTAGAGATGTCATTCATGAATGTGGGAAAGCATTCCTTAGGCTTCTCCACAAGTGTTTCCTTGGAAAAAATATATCATTTAGTTAATAATGATTATAACAATGAAATTGTATGTTTTTATTATAATTAAATATTTGTAGAGAAGTTGGTTTTGGTTAAGTGGTGGGTAGGTCCAATACAAATAATTATAACAAGATGAGAATATAGTTGGCATAGGACCATAGGAATACTCATGAGAGAGTATATATACATATCCATACCATTGTATTAAGCATGTTGGATATTCTATTGTATATGCATGGCTTGTGGAGTGATTCTCTCCTAACTAATAATCATGGTGTTGTCTCTACCTAGGTTTTCTTATTCTGGTGGTTTATCTATTTGGGATCAATTTTTTTTAAAATTTATGGTTTTTATGCATTTTTTAATAAGGTTCAATACAAGTTGTATCAGAGCTCTTTCATGGGAAAAAGGAGAGTATTTTTTTATTTTGTTTTATTTTTTTCACATTTTCTTGTGGAAGCTTTTCTCTTGGCCTATTCACCATATCACAATCAAACCAATGCCAGTAGAACTAGAGTGACCATGGAATTTAAAATTGGGGTCATAACAAAGATTCATAGAAGCATTGAAAAAGTTATACTTATTTAAAGTTGAACCTCAAAACCATCTTGAGAAATTCATGTCGTGCCATTATCTCTAATTATTAACAACCAATGCCATCAAAAGAAGAGTGGACATGTCACTTAAAAATTGGGGTCATAATAGTTATTCTAATTAGTATCATAGAAGTAATACATCTTTTAAGTTGGGACTCAAAACCCTCCTAGGAAATTATTGTGGCACATTCCTCTCTTTATATGTGCCATTGTAGTAGGACCAAATCCATTAGAAGCAAAGTGGCCATGACATTTTCAAATTGGGGTCATAATAGATATTTAGGTCAACACTCAGAGAGCTATGTGTTGGGTATGTGTTATATTATTTGCATGAATGTAGGTCCCCTTAAAGGGGGCATTGGGGGTGGAGCCGCAGAGAAATGTTTTTGGTAGGTTTATTCACCAATTATTTTTGGACATTTGCCCATTATTTGATGGTTTTAGCACATGGTTTTATCCCATGGTTTTCTAATTCCAAGGAATTAGGGCCATTGAACAATCCAAGCCGGGCAGCATTAGGGGATTTGGTTGTCGTGGGATCCTATATATATGTATTGTATTGTAAAACAATGAAGATACACGATGAATATAAGATTAGAGGTGTGTCTCTAAATGGGCTGTTGGTTTTCCTATTTGGTTTCCATGGTAAAATATACATGTAATGTGTGTGTGTGTCAAGTATGTATTTTCTATTTATTAAGAATCTATTTGCAGCAATTTATTGTACAAGGTTAAAATCTACATTTGGTGACGAAATTATCAATAAGGGATGCCTTTGGTCGTGGGTTTTGCCTTGCCCCAGGGTAAACCTTGTTACAAAGTGGGGGAGATCCGCAGATCTATTCTTCTGTAAAAAGAAATGGCAAGCAGCTCAAAATGGAGACGAGAAGTTCAGTGGGAAAAGTTTTGAGTTGTGGAAGATCAAGATGGAAGATCAATTGGTAGACAGATCGCTGAATTATTATGATCCAGAACTCACCTTTAGGAACAAGTAGCGTAAGACTAGGAAAATTTGACTTCAAAAGGTGAAGAGAATAATCTTCTTGTGTCTCTTAGATTCAATATTGTTGAATGTCTCAGGAAGCTATATCCAAGGAATTGTGAGATAAGTTAGGGCTTCTTTGTATCAATCAAAGTCCCCTCGGTAAAAAAACTGTTCCTATGGAAGAAGTTGTATAACCCGAGGATGGAAGATGGAGACTCAATGACAGAGCATCTAAATGCCTTCAATACTATGGTAAGTTAGTTATTATCTATTGTTATTAAGATTTATTATGAAGACAAATGTATTAGTTTAATGTGTTCTTTAATAGACTCCTGATATAATCGGTTGTAGCCATAGGTAGTAATACAACTACTAATTTTCGATGGTGTGTTCTCATCCTTATTGTTGGGGGAGATGAGGAAGAAGAACATGGAAGAAAAAAGAACATATGTATTATTTGCAAGAGGACGCCTGTGAAAGAAAAGATATAAGTCCCTTGAGTGGGAGATCCCAAAACCAAGGGTAGATCTAAATCTCCCAGAAAGTTTTGTGTGCTGGGCATGTTGAGATGTGAAAGAAGAGCACTACAAGAACAACGTGATACAAAAATTACATGAGAGGGGGAAGGAACATGAATATGCTTTTTCTACATAAGAAAAAACCTCAAAGGAAGAAGGAGGGTATATGTACTTATTTCCTTCAACACATAGTCAGATCATGATGTTTGGATGATCTATTTAGTTGCATCCTTTCATATGACTTCCTGTAGGGTTTTTAGGTATTTGCATGGCACTCAAGTAAGCTATGGATTGTGTTACCAAGGAAGACTAGGATTGAAAAAAAAAGGATTGGAAATACATGTGTTTGTTGATGCAAACTAGGATGAAGATATGGATTGAAGAAGATCTACATGGATAAGTGTGTTTAATCTATTTGGAGGACTGCACTAGCTGGATGAGAAAAAGACATGTTGTGGTGGCACTCTCAACCACAAAAGTTGAATACATGGTAGCCACTCATGCAAGAAAGGAAGCAATTTGGTTACAGGAGACTATGTTTAGGCATTAGGTTATACAACAAGATGTAAGGATTAATTGTGACATTCATAGTGCAATATTTCTAGTGAAGAACTGGACTTATCATTCAAAGACAAAGAACATTGATGTTCAATATAAATTCTATGAGAGACATGGTTGAAGAAAAGAAGGTATCTGATGAAGATGGATACTTTGAAGAATGTTAGATTCATTAACAAAATTTGTGAGCAACTCTGAGAATTTTCTCTTTGTGTAGAGGATCTATGCATTGCTGCACTAGATTGTTGACTATGTAACGATCACGAACTACCTGTATGAAAAAGAAAACAACATGTGTGAGAATGTTGGGTATGTGATATATCCTTGCATGAAAAAATTTTGTGGGGTTTATTTGACAATTATTTTTGGATATTTGCCCATTGTTTGAACGGTTTTTGTAAAGCACATGGTTTCCACTGATGGTTTTCTAATTCGGTTAAGGAATTAGAGTTGTTGACTAATCCGCATCAATGTATTAGGGTTTGGATTTCAGATCCTATATATGTATTGTATTGTAAACAATGAAGATATGATGGATAGAAGATTGAAGGTGTGGCTCTAAACAAAGCTGTTGGCTCTTCCTATTGGGGTTTCTAGGGTAACATTTGTGTAATGTGTGTGTGTGAGTGTGTGACATTATATATCTTTTCTCTATTTTTATTAAAATCTTTTGGCAAGAATTTATTGTACAAGGCTAAATATACATTATGGTCATTTCAAACGTTTCACCCTAAAACCCTAACTGTAGAAAGGAGCTTCATTAAAAATGAAGTTATTTCTTCAAGAATAAGTTTTAGTTGTGGGTCTTTCCAAGAAAGATGTACTTTACCAGAAAATATAATGATTCTAATATTGAATAATAAATAATGAGATGAATTCAAAATACCTAAAGAGTTTGGTTATTCCTTAATTTAAAATGCCATGCTGACATGTGGTGGAAGTCCCTTGATGATTGGAATATTGTTAGACCTCCATATGGACAATATGTAAAAGTATATTTAGAGAGGTGCTCTCATGCTGCAAAGAAGGATGCAGAAAACAATAGGGGTTTATTTTCATTTTAAAAATCCCTACTACAAGTTTGTGGATGTCTTCAGTAATAGAAGGCCACAAATTCTATAAACCCTAGAAACAAGTATGATTTCATCAATGTTTCATACTTGGATAAAATATTGTAAGCCCTTGCAAATCATATCTAGAGAACATAGATTGAGGGTGAGTATGTTTAAATTTTTAAGGATTTGAATATTTCTATGGATAAATATGTTTATGTTCAAATTTTCATGTTATAGATATGGATGATGTGTATATTTTGGATATCCTTGGATGGACTCATTAGGTGCAACTAATATTAATATGCAAAATAAATTTATAAAGATTTGGTATAATAAACAAAAAAATTACAAAATATTTCTCTCAATAAACAACAATGGTTGAAGGTGGCACATGAAGAAGTCCTTACATTGAAATTAATTTCATAACATACATACATGTCAGATGAATATTCCAAGCTTTAATAAGAGAAAAAATTATATTTAAGTGCCCAAAGGAAAGCTCAGGAAGGGCATAAAAAAGGAAGATGAATATATGGAGATTCATTCTCAAAGTCACCACATGTGGAAGAGTTAAGGTTAGAAGAACAAATAACCCATCACCATTGACACCACCGAAGAAACAACATTCATCAAGGCAATGCCATGATCATTAGCAAACTTACTATGGACTAACATGGAATAAGAAAATCACCTAGTATAGAAGCACATGGAAGAATAAAACCAATTAGTGGAGATACTAGAATAGTATAGCAAAAACATCTAACCAAAGGAGAAACCATAGTCGATCTCAAGGTGGCAAGGAAGAAGCTAGCCCCTATGTTTGAATATTAGTAGGATGGATGGAAGCTCGTGCTTGGTAGCAGTTGACTATGGCTAGAATAAAACATGTGAATGGGATGGAATGTACCCTTAGTATAAAACATGTGAATGGGATGAGATAGATATCTAGAGAGGTACCCAAGGAGGATTGCTAATGCATTATCATAATACCCTTAGAATAAGAGCTAGTAAGTAGTTGGTGTGAACTCATTAATTAATATAATGTGGCCATACTCATTGAATTAAGTTCACTATGTATTTGGTGGGCTAAATGTATTAATGAGTGGTAGTTGGAAAAGGCCCCTTGTAATACTCATGAGAAAGTACAAATAATACGTATCATTGTATTGAGCATGTTGGATATTTAAGGCTCCATCGTGGATAATTTAAGGATGGAAATTTATCTAAAATGTAGAAACCTTTTAGAGGAGCATTACAAGTCCCGACATATTTTGTAAAAAAGATCAAATTTATAAGAATTTTATATAGTTTCTATAAAATTTGGGCTATTTTTTAAGGTAAAATAACTTTATTCTATAGAATTTGGCTAACTCATTTTTAGTAAAAATGGAAATTTGAGAATATTGTTTTGGGGAAAATCATGGTAAAATAGTCACTACATATAAGGGTATGATGATAATTTGTGAATATATTTTGGGAAAAAACATGGAAAAAGCTTTTTCCCTAAACCCTCACAATATCCCAAAATCCATCAACCAATACCATCTTCCACATCATGTGTCCACATGTCCCTATCTCTTTGTTTTCCACTGTTCCATATCATTGTTCTCACCACCTCCATACCTCCAACTCTTGGGTAATTACGAAGTACTTGACCCAGTGGTCACCTCACACATCTAGTGGTCATGTGAAGTACTTGCCCCAACTGTCCTAGAGATCTTCCTCCACCAGCTGATTGCTACCAACATGATAACTTGTTTCTTTAAATGATATTTTAAAATAGAAATATTACCATAATATAAACCATGATCGAATTCCTCTCCTAGAGAAGACAAAGAGACAAAGAAACAAAAAAAAAAAATTTTCCTCAAAACTTGAAGTCTTGCCAGGAACACAGAGCTATGTGGTAGGAAGCTCCTCTATAAATTGGGTTACCGAAGAAGAAGAATCCCATTCCATAGACCTAGCTAAGGCCTTCATCGAATTGGCGTTGTTCTCTTCATCATTCTGAATAGGGGCTCCAATGTCGTTATTTGAGATGTTGAGGAGGTTGCCATTTGAGAAGTCAAGGAGGTCATCGATGTGGAACACCTCCAGATGACACCCAAAGTCTCAGAGCTATTTAGATAATAGGTTGTGCAATGATGGATATCCCATTATTGTGACTGCTACATAATTCTCCACCATCTTCTTCTTCTCGCCCATCTCTTCTTCTAGTCTCGATGACATCCTTATTAACCCCATTGTAGGCTCTCTAATTATCTCAAAAGAGAATATAATGAAAATAGGCCTATGTTTCTAGCTTATAAAGAGAACGAGTGTGAGATGGTAGGCTTCAGGATTTTTTTTAATTTTTTCTTTTAAATCAAATATTTAAGGTTTTTATTGTGGTAAAGCCAAACCTCGTAACTATTATTTTCAAGGTCCATTGAAAAAATAACCTCCATATGAATCATGAAACCAATTAAAAACCTGAAATAGAATGGTAAGTCGAGTCAATGGAGCAGTGCTGGTCTTGTTGACAACACTTGCAATGCCTCATGTTAAAAGATGTGAAATTGTCCCAATTTGCGAATGCTACATCGATTGTCGCACAAACCTTTTCACACCTCTATCTACATCAACATGTTGAAGATGGTCTGATTTGTTCAAGGACTTGGTAGGGCCAACCAACTGTGGTCTATGGGGAGAAATCCCACCCTCCACCACAACACTCACTTAGTCTACATGGCCCGAATGAAGCCACCCTTCAGTTTCCCTAACTAGTCATTATCAAACATTTCATTTGCCCACCATCAATACATACACACATACATTATTTTATTAATAGAGATTATATACCCAATGCCATAAACACTTGAATTTTGAGCATAAGTGTGTATGTATACATTGTATATATTCCTTAACATAAGTAATATATATATATATATATATATATATATATATATATATATATATATATATATATATTGTATACATCCCTAACATATATATATGTAACTACAGTAACGACAATGCCATCTTTGGCAGAGCGAACAAGTATATCTATACAAGAGAAGACCTTGGGGCACTCCCTCTCCATGACTTCTTTGATGGTATCCAACTACCTGAAGTTGTGAAAGCCAAAGCTCCTATCTATCTGCTTTATGACATGCTCTATGCTTGATCCAAGAGGATATTGGTGACCACCCACATAATCCAACTAGCTCAATTTGTTTTTGGCAACTTTGTTATTTTGGTAGTTTTTCGGTCCTAAACTGGGGCCATTTTGAGGGCCTAAACAATGTTTTTTCGACGAAGCTCAATGATCATTGAAGGCATGATTGAGCCTATAGAAATGAAGTTTTTCTCCTTCAAGAATAGTCTTTCCAACGATTCATCTGCTCCCCCAAATGGAGACTATGCAAAAATTTTTTAATTCTGTGGTTGATGTACTAACTTCTGCCTCTAACGCCCACATGACTTTTGGCTGCCATCTCCTAGGGTTAGGTTGATGTCTAGGGTTTGGCATGGATTCATAAGCCATTGTAAAAATGTTGTGAGTCTCATTGTGTTCATATTCAAGTAATGAGCTAACTACTCACATCTCTCTTTCTCTGTGAGATAAACCACCATTCTAGAAAGCTTAGCTAATCTGCATTTTACTGCTCAACTATTTCTCCTGTGTCTCTCGTGTTAATAATAATAATAATTCCTTATCATTTTTTGTGCTACTCATAAAATCCAAAACAATGCTCTTCCTCATCGAGTCCAACAAAAGGGATGCATCACACAACTGTAATACACCACAAGTTAATTACATATACAAAGTGGATTAACATCAAATGAAAAACCACATCCATGGGATATATAGCTCCAAAAATTTATAATACAAGAGCACCATTCAATCGAGCTTTATTTTATGCATGGGTTCATACAACCTAGAAAATTCACATATTTCAATCAAATTGGTGCGCAAAACACAGGAAAAAGAAGAGAAAAGTTCCATTTTTTTAATATTTTACGTGTGAGAGCTAGATGAGCTACTTGATACCAAAACACTTCCATTCATAATGCAATCGACACCCATCTTCCACTTCAACATGTCAATCAATCCAACTCGGAATGTTCTTCTAAATTACTCATCTTCTCCTCGTGCATAACGTGGCCATGGTAGCTTAATTCAACACCATAATGGTGTTTAATTTAATTAAATTCCTACGTCTCTCCTGTCACTTTGTAATTAAATATTAGATATGAAATACCAATATCGAGATATGAAAAGCATATTACTTAAATATATTTTTATTAAGTCCTTAGCCACACTCTCCCCACACCATGCAGTTCACTCGTAAAGTAGTTGTGAAAGTCAGATGGAGTCATCTATCCAATTTCATTTTCATATTAATTTTTAATAATTTTAATTGTTATACATTTATAAAAACAAAAATTATAATTGTTATTTATATAATATATTTTTATCTCTTTAATGATTTAGCTTAAAAAATAGTATAATTTGTTTTTGTTAATATTGTTGTATATATGATTAATTTTATAAACATATTTAAAAAAGTTTAATGTAATTTATTTTTATGTATTTAATTTTATAATTTTGTTGTTTATATTTATGACATAAAATCTGCATATATATTTTTATGTTAATTGGGTATATTTTAAGTGGTTATTTTTTTTTTATTTGGAATATGAATCTCATTTGATAATGGTTTCATGGAAAAACTCCTATGAGGTAAAAACTTTGACAGTCTTATTCAAGGTTTATAGGTTGTTAGATATCCCTTTGTTGATGTTTTTAGAGCTCATAGGGTTATGGGTATATAATTAACATTCCCATATGTTGGGTTCACAAACCTTCTCAATCTTAGGCTCTCTTGTCTCCCTTACATAACAATTTACCATTATCTCTTCTTATTCACATATATCATTATCATTATCATTATCTTGGGAGCATAAATAAAATAAACCACATGGGATTGTATTCCCAGGCACATATTTAACATTGACTATGTCTGACGAGGACCATCTTCAGACTGAAGTCAATGCAATGGAAATTCTACCTCTATGGGCTATGTAATATAAATTTTGATTAAAATTTATATACATTGATATTATTTTAAATTATCAATGGGATTGACACAACCATGTGTGGCATACAACACTTACAACCATCCAAAATTAACTGTATAGCCAAACGTTTCAAGTGACCTTTAAGCACTTCTCAAAAAAATTATTCGGAATATTGAACACTTTTCAATTTTTCTTATTTTCCTTTGGAATACTGAATTAGATAAATTAGATTGAGAAAATCTTATAAGGGTCTCTCAATCATTCCAGCTTTGAGTTCTTATTTTAATTTGATTTTGGAAACTATTTTATATTTTAAAAATTTTTACTTTAGATTTCAAAATGCCCAAATTTTATAAGAACTTTTTTTTTTTTTTTTAAATTAAGAGGGCAATATGGTTATGCCCTTTTACTTATGATTTTGGAATTACTCTTTAGATTTTAAAATGTTTTTACTTTAGATTTCAAAATGCCTAGATCTTTTATAAGCAATTTTTTTTAAATTAAGAGGCAATCTGGTTATGCGTTTTACTTGTTTTGTAAGTAGTCTAAGTGGCTTATAATAGGTAGCTTTATTATTTCACGTGTATGTGTAGCATCAAACCATGTGTTATTAGTTTTCTTTTGTTTTAAACAAACATATAGGCTCCTCCTGTGAATAGAATATGCAACATTAAAGAACTTAGACATAATGATCCACTAGTGATTTCTTATTCTGTGTTTTAAAATTCTTAATGTAAATTTATTCCATGCACACAACCATCCATATAGCAAAGGAGTAGATAGAAAATATAAAACATATGTTTTTCTTTCAAATGAACATGTCTTGGAATCATGGTAGAAGGTCAACATCAAAATAGTGGTCAATCCTTCAAACAAGATAATCTCTAATTTGCAATATTTTATGGTTCTAATAACAACATTACTACTTTAAAGCATTCTCGGATTTACTCTAGGTATCCCATCTCTTTGTGGGATATTCCTAGTATATTGTGAAAGCATATCTGTGGAGTGACCTCCCATAAGAGTAATTGATGGTAAGCACTCTACCCATAGTTTCTCTATATTCCGGTGTTAATTGTCTCCGTGGATTACACATTTATATTATAGTTAAAAGTTTTATTCTTTTACATAATAAAGCCTATACAAGTGGTATTAGAGCTCTTTCCTTAGATGATGGAGAAATTATTTTATTTTATTTTATTTTTCTAGATTTTCTTGAGGTAGGTTTTTCTCTCAACCTATTCACTAGATTGTAGATGGACTAGTGTCAATAGAAGTAGAGTGACTCTGGCATTTCAAAATTTGGGTCTTAATAAATATTCAAAGAAGTGTAGTGGAAGTCATATGAGTTTCAAGTTGGGGCCTCAAAATCCTCAAAGGAAATTCTTTGGACATGATTATGCCTTTAATTATTAACCAATTGCAACATGGCCACCACCGTTAGAAGAAGAGTGGTCATGCCATTTCCAATTTGGGGTCATACTAGTGATTTTGAGTAGTATCACAAAATTTATAACTCTTTAAGTTGGGACACAAAACTAATTATGTCAACAATGTTTACACTGTTGGGTTCCCAGTACACTCCTTTGAAATAATATGCCTCTAGATTAACAATCTCATGGAAACTTGTGACCCTTCTTCCATATTCTCTTTCCTATCTTCTCGACAGGTTCATATTCTTCCTCTGCTCACATAATTTTGGAAGAATTTTGCATTTTCATCTCCTCAGCCAAAGACATGTCTCTCACTTTTCATCCCTCCATTTAGATTCTTCACATTGCTTCATTTTCGTTTTGTTACACTCAATGTCCTTTAGCTTATCATTTTCTTCCTTAGAGAATACATTGATATTATTTTGTTCATATAAGTGGGATATTATATATTCAAATACCGAGAATTATTTTTTTTAACTTAACCCATGCTATAATTACCTTTTAAAATATTTTAAGGCCCTTCAATGAACTAAAGAATTGTAGATCCCAAATTAGTAGGCTTGAAATGCTTCCACTCTTTCTTGACCAACTATATAAAATATTCATCTAATAACCAAAAAGGATTGAATTTGAAGGGTCTTGTTGGTTTTTCATCATCCTTCTCTATCTAAATAAAAATTGGTAACTGATTTGAGCCATATGTAGTAGCAACCCATGAACTAATTATATTTTAACTAGTCATAACTCCTCAAAGATTAAAAACCAATCAAGTCTTTTAGAAATGCCTTCTTTTTCCACTTTGAATTTCCTCCATGTGGGCATAAGTTTGATAGGTTCCACATTGCAAAGACCAACTTCTTCATTCTTATGCAGGAAATATTATGGGTGACTATCAATCCCTGCTACTTCCTACACTTCAACTCTTCTATAGACAAAGTTCAAATTCTTTGCAACAATTACATATTCTTTCTTTAAAAAATCCTTACCAAAGATGTTATTCCAAAAAAAATTCATATCTACATATGGACCATATATGATTACGAAAGAATAGGTGTTACCTATCTTAGGAGAATGTTATTGTGTCAATTCATATATCTTCAAGAATCAAAGATGATTTTATTACTTGTAAATAATTATTCCATCCAAACACCACCTACCTAAATCTATCATTCGCATCTAAGTCTAAAATGTGCTAGTTCTTCATAAAGGAAGACAAAATTCCCTTTGTTTTCTTTCCCTCAACCATAATCTCTTGGATCGGTAATAATGTTTGGTTTATGTATCTTTACCAACCATCCTAGGAATTTTTTTCATGGAATGAGCTTAATCCCCTAATGTTAGAGAGAAATATATCATGTTTTAAACTTCCTAGGGACCAAAATCCCACTCTAAGGGCCCCTCTTATTGTTTTTTGTTCCCACTCAAGATATATCTCTTCACTTTTTTCTATGCCACGGTTAGGAATTATTTCCTTCTTGGATTTGCGAGGGTAAATACATGTCCTAAATATAAACCAATCCCTCTTTCCACCTCATATAATCATGTTTCCTCCCTAGGTATTTTCAATGATTTCAATTGGTATTTGGGAGGTTTTTAGTAGTAGGAGCATCTTATCACTACTTGGGAAAATAACTCCTCACACCTTCCTTATTTCTCATCTTTGAGGCTTCCTCATGATTTAGAGGGTGTATAGGTGTACAATTGGACGGACTAGGGATCAGAGAAATCATATCGGGAAGCTCAAGGGAATGATTGTCTATCACCTACCCCATGGCTTTTGTGTATGTAAAATTTTCACCTGCCATGCCATAAGACTTGTGGCCTGACTCTTTATCAAGGGAAAAACACAAGGAATTGGGGTTAGGAAGAGGGAGACTTTATTAGCATGAATATGATGTTACAACTATAGACATAAGGGCCATCTTAGGCTTTAAAAAAAAATTTAAGGGGGATTTTCAATATCAACCTAACCATACCATCTAGGTGGCCTCATAACTTGTCTTCCTTATCCCATACCCTAGATTAGGATGATGATTTTTTATAGTAAATTCAAAAATCATATCAAGATAAAGAATTTGGATTAGGGAAATGACCATTGGATATACCAATATAGAAACATCCACCATAAAAATATTTTCCATTTCCATCTATGACCTAATATTCTATGTTGATGGGATACCCACTTTGGTAGTATGTGTGATATCCAATCCTTGTTGCAGTAACATCCTCCACCTTTAAATTTATGAGCTCATCTTGTCATCCTTACCTTTACCTTATAAAGAAACTTCTCCCATTTCCATCCTCAACTTTACCTTCCTATAATGTGGACCATGAGCTTGAGATTGCCTTCTATCATATTTGGTGGTCTTCATAGGAACCTCATCCTTTAGATGACCATAACAATGAGAATAATCTAATAATGACATAGGATCCATGTAACTAAAAGTTTTCCAGGTGTTTCTAGTTACCTTCTTTTATCGTCACATTTTCAGGTAACTTTTCACCAAAATCCATCTTTACTAGTATTCTAGCTACATATCTCATCACCAAAGATCTAAATCTCTCACCAATGCCAAGGAAGACACTAATATTGTCTTCATTACTTCAACATAGAGTCATTCTAGAAGTCCAAAGGTAATGATGGTAGTTTCACCCAAATAGGCCGAGATGATGTCTTCTCCACCCAAGGGTCGAACAACTTAAACAACTTTTTGAGGAAAATATCATAGTTTTGTAGATCTACCTCCCTTTCTTAATTCTCTTAGAATCCTTGTTGACTCTAAAAATAAAATCCAACCATCCTTGGGATAAAATGTCATACAAAGGCACGTAATCCAACAAGTTATTTCCCAAACTTTATTAATCCACTCATTTAAAGCGATTTATTAGAGATTAACTAACCAAAGAAACAACCAACCATTGCTCTCTCCTATATGTGGAGGATTCAATTCATCATGGTGTCCTCATTAAACACTAACATAAGCCTTTATTTCCATGGTTTGACACTCTGCTAAGAACCTCTAATAGATCTACCAATATAATAACTATAAATATTGAATACACAATAGATCCAATAAAGCAAGGATAGGAAGAAACCATTAATTTATACTATTTCCAAAACCCTGAGGTGTAGGGCAACACCATACAATGGATAACCTATTATGGAAGGGATCCTCTCCTGTTCACTTGCCTCAAGGGGGCATCCTCCTATTGAGCTACCGGCCCACAATACAATATTTCTTCATATCCATTACATTTGTTCAACTCCTTATATAGTTCTACCATCACCTAAGAACATTCTAGAGGAGTGAATGACTTAGAAGTAGAACCTTCTAAGAAGTCCTCTTACATTTATTATATCTAACTCAGGGCCTTATTTATCAATATAGTGGACCAAGTCCACCTTTCATTGAATGATGTCCAACTATTATCACTACATGGGCCCTCTAGGCCCCCCACTACCTCTCTCTAGCTACCTTACATTCCACTTCTTTGCATGAAAGCGTTGTCCCTCAACGCTTGATGTACAACCATATACCAGTATCCCATGGATTAATTGTGGACCATAATAAGAAGACTGGATCATGTTTGGTTCTTAACAGCTTGTTTGGTGGCTCTCTCTTGGGAGTTTGCTGGCCAGGTGCTAGGTCTTTGGCCCTAGGATCTGATGATTTTTTGTATCGGTTGTTGGGTTTCCTACTTCTTTCTGGAGGTTGGGTCAGAGCTTTGAGGTCCACTATTGGGCTCCAGTGTTCCCACACTTTGAGGTCCATCTTTGGGCATTCAACTTCTGAACTATTTTCTGGTAGATGCAAGGTTTTCCCAGTCTATTTTGACATGTTTTGTAACTTTGTTTAGCAAATTTCATTAGCTAGATCTCGGCCCCAGAGGGCCTCTTTAAAAAAAAAAAAATAAAAAAAGTATGGAAATATGTAAATGGAATATTATTATAATTGTGATATCTAGGTGTAAATCGTGATTGTTGGTAAGTTAGGGGAACATCCACAAGGATTCATTGTGGTATTGTTAGAAGAGCGTATTCCTCCATGATTATACTCATAAAATCCACATCTAAAAAGATCATGTTTTCATTATAATTGACCAAACATGATCACCATTTTCTCTAAAAACTTAGCACATAACCTGGTGAGTTGGTTTGTGGAAAATATCTTTCTAAATAACTATCTTCATCGTGCGATGGTGGGCTATTCTCATGAATATCCCTAAAAAAAGAACACATGAGGAATTGGATGGGGAAGGAATCATTTCCCAACCACGAAAGAGTCATCATCGTCGTGCTATGATGAGGTCTTCCCCTAGCTCACGGTCATGAAATAAAGTTCATACTATAAGTGGTTAAACATATTCATTTACAATATGAAAGGGAATGCTGGCAAGATCTTTGTATGAAGAGAGAAGGGGTATTTTTTTCCCTATGTTCCTTACATAACAAATAGATTTCCTTCCTAATATCTCATTCATCATGTGTAAAGATTATGAAATAGGAGTTGCATAAAAAAATAAATGGGGTACATTTTCATGGAATAAAATGAATACGTTGTTTATTTGATTTTAGAAATGGATTTTAGACCAACCTATTTTATTTATAAATTATTAATTATAATTTAGGAGGATTTAGATTTCATAAATATTTATAAAAATATATATATATATTTTTTATTAGTATAATGTTTTCACAATTTATTTTATTAATTTGTACATTTGAATTTTATTAACTTGTATTGTGGCTTTCACTTAAAGCATAAATCATTGTAGTGGAGTTTCTAACTCAACATTGTATAGATCCAATCTTCAAAAAAAATGCTTAAGACTTTTTTTTTATACATGGAACCCAAACTTGGTAATGGTGATTTTCATGTCACTCGGAAAAGAAAGGGACCATGAACAATTTGTTGATGGTACTATATGGCAATGGTGATAAGATTGAGTTACCAAATAAAGAGGTTAGTAAGTATTGGTGCTTTAGAACCCAAGGAAAAGTATAGACATAATTCCATCCTCAGCTTTCTTTTAATGATATCTTAGTTAATAATGTTTTATATCATTTAGTTAATATCTTAAGGGGTTATCTTAATTATTTGTCACCAATGTTGTTTGGAATTTGGTTTGTTTCATGATGGTAGTAGGTTTCTAGTTTGAACTCCTATGAGTGAGACACAGTAATCTATCTTGACGAGTTTATTAGGAATGCCATCTATGTTCAATGTGTGAAAGAATTCCTTAGACTTCTTCGAGGGGATTTCCTTGGAATTTTTTTAAATATTTAGTTATTAATGATTATAACAATGAAATTAAATGTTTTAGCGTAACTAAAGACGAGAGTTATTTTGCTAATTGTATAGTACCCATTTTATTTGACTATTGAGATGGACTAAACATTATTATTTGAGGGAATTTGTCTACAAATGATACATTATTTTACCAATATTGTGATGATGAAACTGGAATTTTTGATTAAATATGATCAAGTTAAAAATCACAATTATTAAATTGATTTTATATAAAAATTTTATATGATATGATAGATAAATTAAATGTGCATTGATACGATGCAATTGATGATATTGATTTCTATGTTTTTGATGAATTGAAATGAACATGTTGGATACATTAATTTGTAGATGTTATTAACTGTTTTCCTACTGTGATAGGAAACAAGAGGAGTGCATTGATACAAGATTGCATCCACATTTTATTCGACTTCAGATTGAGTTAGGAACAACAAAATTTGTGTGATTATGTTTTATTTTGATTTGGATTATGAAAATTAATGATGTGTTGATTGTAGTGTATGCAAGCATAGAAAACATGTCTGATGGTTGATCCACACATGGGTAATGAGGTTGTGTGGAATTGTACAGAGTATTATCAAGAGCGGAGGGGAAATGCTCAAGTTTTCACCTACTAGCACTCATTCCTATGGTCTGAGTTGAAAAGATAGGGGTGATTTTACTCCGAGGTTACATGTTGTCGTGAAAGTAGGCCGCAAATTTGGTCACTCACTATGATTAGATGAGAGGCATGCAATAAGGTGATAACCTAATTCTTAAATGATCATTAGTATTTCAACAAAGAGAAACAAAAATGAGTTCATAGAGTCTCTATTGTTGCACCATTTTTCCACTAAGAAAAGTTGAATACTTTAAAGGCATGCAAATCATTGGACACTTCGAAATACAATTAGGTAGTTCTTGAAGGGCATGAGATATGTGGTATCCTTTATAACATATATGAATGGTCAAATGCTAGTGTTGAAAGAAAGTTAAATTGAAAAGTATCAAGAATTTTTTTTAACATGCATTTTAATAAATAAGAAAAACAATTATATAGTTCATGCATATTACTAAAGGGAGAAATAAATTAAATGATAATGGCATCAATAAATATTTGGGATCATCTTGTATATCATAATAAGGAAGATAATTTAGTTAATTAAATATTAAGAAGAATAAGTCATGTAGAGGATATAGAAACAACAATTTAAATTTAAATTGAAGAGTTAGAAAGAAAAGTGGGTTGAAAGAAGTTAAACTAAATTAATAAATAACTAAGACTAGTAACTCCATGTGTAACCATTGAAATAGGAAGTCATGAGAAGATTAAAGTAACACATAGGAGAGAATATAAAAAAATGTGAGAGTTGGGTGAGGATAACTAACATTTTATAATTCTTAAATAGATAATTAGATGTGCACTATGCATATGAGTGACACATGAATGGATGGAGACATTAAACAAATGGTAATTTTAGTAAAACATATTTTTAAAAGTGGATTAGACAAATAACATTGACCACAAAATCTATAAAATAAAACTTGTGACCCATTCTTACTCAGGGTCTTTAGAAAAAGAGAATATCCAAAAAAATTGGTAAGAAAGCCCATTGTAAGAAAGCCCATTGGTGAATCATCAAACACTCAATAAGATAATACAAGATTAAAAAATTGAATCCAACATTCTAAATTTAATAGACAAAGGATTTATGATAACTCTTAATATTAGAACATTATCATCATGACTTTATTTAAGAAAAAATATAACGATTTAAGTTTTATTTATTGAGAAATTTTAATAATCTCATATATAACATTTTATTTGTAGAAAAATATATTAATTGTTACTTTATTTAAACATTACCATGCCTAATGAAAATTGAATTCCATTGTGAAATACATAGAAATGCTACAAAGTGATATAGACATATATATATATATATATATATATATATATATATATATATATATATATATATATATATAAAGTTTCCAGTAGTTTTATGATTCTCAATTACAATGTTAACTATAGGTTAGTAGCTTTAAACATTTTAAGAAAACAAGAAAGAATTTTATTTATACTTAAATGTTGTCTGAAACTTATTATGCTTTCTCCACATCCTCTTGTACATGAAGTATATCGAGCCTTTTGGCCTCTAGGAAATAATATGGAATTCCATTTATACTTGATGCCGACTAAAAAATTAGTTATATTGATTCTACTTTTTGCAAATCCTGCAGGAGGTTATTAAAGGAGGTCTTAGCTTACTACTAAAAAAGGGAAAGAAAGAAGGGAAGCTATTCAAAGGTTTCAAGGTTAGTAAAGATATTACATTTTTTCTTTGTTGATGATGTTTTAATAATGACAATCGCTTCTGCTGAGGAGTCATAGAGATAAAAAAAATTACACATCCTTCCAGAGGGCCCTCCTCACTAATAAATTGGTCTAAATCTATCTTTTATTATGCTGGAGTCTTTGGAGAGACTTTAGAGAATTTAAAGGTTTTGTTTCCCCATAGTTTCAAGGAACTTTTCAAAGGCTTCCAGTACCTTTGATATTTTCTAAAGGTTGATTCTTATAAACCCGTGGACTGGAGATGGCTCCTCACTAAAATAGAAGAAAGGATAGGATTGTGTTGTAACAGATGGTTGTCTCTAGAGGGACAGTATATACTGGTTAAATCGGTACTAGAAGGTCAACTTGTGTATTAGATGGCTTTGGCGGCTATACCTTCTTCCATTTTGCAAAAAATAAGGAGAATGATGTTTAGGTTTCTATGGTCGAGTGATGTGGGAAAGAAGCACCTCCATCTGCGTAGATGGGATTACATAGCAAAGCCAAAGGATTTAGGAGGTTGGTGCATCCAAGAAATCTTTCTATTCAATAGTGCCTTGGCCACAAACTCCTTGTGGCGTGTTTTAACGAAGGACGGGGTGTGGAGCAAGGAGATAAAGGACAAGTATATTCCCATTTCTCTGTAGTCACTTGGCTAAGGATCTATAAGATACCAGATGCTTCACAGACTTGGAGAAATTTGTTAAAATTATTGCACTTGATTACGCATTGGCTTAGTTGGAGACCGGGTTTGGGTCACTTGGTGCAAATTGGACTAGACAGTATTTTGGGTTTGGGGGAGGCCTCATTCTTTACAAGTCAACTCCTATCTGAATTAAGAAGAAAACATGTGGTATATATTTATTAGGATTTTGGTGCTAGCAAGCCGGGTTTATCTTCCGATTATTGGATATCTAGTGAAGAGTTTGGTCTATTTGGGATCCTAGCAGAGGAATGGGAAGCGTTCCACAAGAATTTGAGTAGCGCAGGGATACAGTTACAAAATACTGATGATGTGCTCATTTGGACTAGAGGAGATAGATCGTCAAGCATTAAGGTAAAAAATATTTATCTGGCTCTTGCAAAGAAAAATTGGCCAATTGGTATGGGATGGAGAAGACATATGTGAAATGGGATCCGCAAAAGATTAAACTCTTTACCTGGTTATCTGTTGAGAATAGAATTCTTTCTTGGGACACTCTACAAAGGAAGGGATGGTAGGGACCAAATATTTGTCGCTTATGTTTCAAAGAGGCCAAAACTATGTTCCACCTATTTGTTTTGTGTAGTTTTTGTCGGGAGGTGTGGAACAATATTTTTAAAGACTTTGTAATTATGAATGCATGGGAAGGCAGTTCTTTATGTGAATGCTTTGAGAATTGGCATAAAAAGGAGGCATCCTACTTAATGCTTCCATCCATTATCTATTGGCTTGTATGGTTGGAGAGGAATAAACTTATTTTCGAGGTTGGGGCCAAACCATTGACTTTCTCTGTTGTTTCAAAAGTTAAGGAAGCAAAGAAGATTAGTCATAATTATAAAGATGTTGAAAACTCTCTAAAAATAAAATAGCAACAAAAAACCAAGAATCTAACTCAACATTGTATAGACCCAATCTTCAAGAAAAAGGCTTAAGACATTTTTTTTACACAGGGAACCCAAACTTGGAAATGGTGATTTTCACGTCAATGGGAAAAGAAAGGGACCATAAATAACTTGTTGATGGTATAAGACAATGGTGATAAGATTGAGTTATCAGATAAATAAGTTAGTAAGTATTGGTGCTTTGAAACCCAAGGAAAGGTCTAGACATAATTTCATCCCTACTTTTCTTTTAATGATATCTTTTACTCTAATAATGTTTTATATCATTTAGTTAGTATCTTAAGGGGTTATCTTAATCACTTGTTACCAATGTTGTTGGGAATTTGCTAGTTCTATGGTAGTAGGTTTCTAGTTTGAATTTCTATGAGTGAGACACACTAATCTATCTTGACGAGTTTATTAGGAGTGCCATCCATGTTCAATGTGGGGAAGAATCCCTTAGGCTTCTTCATGGGATTTCCTTGAATTTTTTTTAATATTTAGTTATTAATTATTATAACAATGAAAATATTGGCTGTTTTAGTAGAATTAAATATTTGTAGAAAAGTTGGTTTTGGTTAATTGTATAGTACCCCATTTTATTTGACTATTGAGATGACTAAACATTATTATTTGAGGGAATTTTTTTACAAATGACATAATTATTTGATTGATATTGTGATGATGAAACTTGAATTTTTTTTTTTTTTTTTTGTAAGTAAGAAAAGGAGAATCCTTCTATTCAATTCATGAAAAAAGTACAAAGTAATACATAATATTCATGGATGGGAGAAGACCCCTCATAAAGAGAACAAGGGATCACTTGAGCTAGCCTATGCTAAAAGAGAGAAAGATGAAACATTACAATATAAGGAGAAGGACCGGATCATTGTGTTGTCCAATGAGGATCCTTTCTACCTTTTTTTACGAACATCAATCCAACCAAAGGAGCCGGTAGGCTCAACAAATTTTGTCACCAAAGCCAGATTGTCTAAGGAAATGCCATAATATTCAGATGTTGAAACAAAGGGTGCTTCTTTGTCACTGCCTGAATTATCTGATTCATGAGGAAATTTATAAGTCCTAGAGAGAGGGGTTGTGGCCATGATTGTGTCATTTGTTTCCCCATTTTCGTGAGGTGGGTGCAAGGATTTAATTATGGGAGTTGGAGTCATGACTTCTGATTCTGCAGGATTTTGTGTCGAGGCTACAGGCTGGTGTTTTGGGCCGACATGTGGTTGTTGATCGAAAGTTGGGGTCTACGAAGGCATTGAGGAAGGCAAAGGAGTTGGAGCATCTTTGTGATGTTGCTTGTTGTCGAGGGAAGGGTTCGGGCTTAATTTTTGAGACTTTGGTCCTTGCCAACCATTAGCTCTTTCCCCCAGAAGTTGAGGGAGGGTGGGGAAAGAGACAAGTTGTTCGAGGTGCCCTGCTTGTCGATGTGAGCCGTGAGATCTCGGTTACGTAGTTCTACAACC
Source organism: Picea sitchensis (assembly GCA_010110895.2). Taxonomy (NCBI): domain Eukaryota; kingdom Viridiplantae; phylum Streptophyta; class Pinopsida; order Pinales; family Pinaceae; genus Picea; species Picea sitchensis. The sequence continues at coordinate 26,524 of SNQJ01S0114764.1, forward strand.
GCATCATCCGATGAAAGTATTGGCAAATATTGAACAAGCAATGAATGAATGCGTGTTGATGGTTGTTGCCATTAATGGCAACAACAAGTGAAGATGGCATAATAAGAGATTCAAATGTAAATCTCAGGAGGAATAGAATGGAAGAAGACACGCGTAGAAAAGCTCGAGATACAGGAGTCTGCAGGGGAGAAGGAAGATGGTGACCATTGGATCCCACTCAAAATTCCCGAAAGGCCGATAACCCTCAGATCTTCAGAAGCAGCGCAGATGTTAAGCGCAGGGGTTAACTCCTACTGTGCAGAGGTGAAATCCCGAAGGATTAGGGACCATCCATTCGAAAGGACAGGTGGCATAGGATCGAGCGCTGTCGGAGTTATGCTCATCGGCGAAGTGGGAATTGGAGTTTCACAAGTCCCGTGTTCCGTTACAACGAAATCTCTGAAATCGTGATATGCAAATCACGAAATCTAATCTGAGTCGTTGAAGCTAGAAGTTGATCTGGACCGTTGATCTTCGTCTTCGGAGAATTGGGGATCGGGAATTCTATAGGCATGTGTATGATGATATTTTAAATGATGAAACCCCGATGCGAGGCTTGACCGAGGTCATGTGCTGATGGTCATATGGGCCGATAGCCAGCAGGGCTAGCACGTGGAAAGGAGCCATCGAGAATCGGAGAAGTGCGAGGCCGAAGGACTTATGATTGGTGACATCGCAAATGTCGAAATCGCGATACGCAATATCGCGATACAATCGTAACCGTTGAAACAAGATCGTATCCAGACCGTTGATCAAACTCTTCGTGGGAGTTTCGCGAATTGGAACATGGTAAGGATTGCAACATGAATTGCGAAATTGCGATATGCGATATCGCGATATAATCATAGCCGTTGAGCCGAAATTACATCTGGATCGTTGATTTGACTAATACACGGAATGTTATGTATCGGGATTTAGAAGTGAAGTTTGACATCGCAAATGCCGAAATCGCGATGGTGAAATCCCGATTGGATTTGAACCGTTGGATCAAATATTGATCGAAGGTCACTGTTCTCCCTCACAGTTAACGACTAAGTATGATTTCTATTAGTGAAACAAACTCATTATGAAGAATTAGTTAGCGTTTCAGATGATGATTCAGTTCCTTAGACAGTTGTCGTGGTTCTTGCCGAAGGAGTTGAGAAGTGGAACCGTTAAGGCAGGATGTATAAAAGAAAACGAGGAACACTGTATTGGGTTGGTTGTTCTGCAGCGAAGAAGAATGAAATAGTAAGAAAAAAGGAAAAAGGAGAAGGAGTTAAGGATGAAGTCTAATTGATATACAGAATGAAATGAATTGTATATTTGAATTGGAGCAAAGGACAGGCAGAGTAGATGAAATACAGAGCAGAAGAACAGAACGGGTTAAATAAGAGCAGAACAATAGAGCAAAGTTGAAGCAGAGCAGAACGATAGAGCAGAGCAGAAGCAGAGCAGAACGATAGAGCAAGCAGCAGAAGACAAGATTTACAGAACAAAGTAAAATTGGTATGAACTGATTTATCTGTAAAGTTGAATTTTTTATTTAATCAATGATATCTTTGGGAGGTTGGGAGGTGCTCGGGAGGACTGTTGTCCTCAGAAGTTCAAGTGGGTG
>SNQJ01S0114765.1:0-28158 GCA_010110895.2 Picea sitchensis
CACGGCATTGTGGATCCTCTCGAACTAGGTAATCATTAACCTACAGTTCGAGCCACGGCGGGAGTGCTAGTAGGCTGTGGCAGGGCTGCTGTCCACACCTCTTCCTCAACCTCTCTGGAAATCATGTGTGGCCCCTTTACTCCATATGTGAGTCTGGTCGACAAGATATCATCAGCCTGCATCATCAACCATCGTGTCAGAATGTCAACAACATATCATAAAATAAATATCATATCATCAAAACAAAGCAATATCATCGTAAACGAATCAACCCAAATAGAACACTCCCTCACTCAATCCGGAGTCTAAGGGGGTTCCACCGATGCCTCTGCATCCTCAAGGTCCGAAACCCTGCACACTCAATGAAACTGAGTCAATAGCACCTGTCTACATCAAGTAGTTAAACATCATGTCATCTATCAGAATGCATCATAATCAAGCATAAATGTATTAATATCAGAAAAGTCCAGATCACTTGCGAGCAAGTGTCCTCAAAGAATAAGTTTTGGAAGTGCGCCAGAGCGGGATGTTACAATATATTCTCAGTTACTGGATGTCATAGACATAACTTGAGAATCATCTGAATAACAAAAACTAAACTAAACAAAAGCATGTTTTCATATTCTTGTCTCATATTTAGGAAGTTCTTATTTCTGTGTTGGATCAATAAATTGTGTGGGGCATTGCAAGTAACTCATATAGGAGATATTCTCGTCTGAGAGAAAATAAATATCGACAATTTGCATTGTGTTTGCATCTTGATTCCATTGATATGAATTGTTGTTTGACCTGTTCGATGTGCATTACATCGAAACAATCACTGATGTCAAAAAGGGAAATAGGGCAAAGAAAGAAACATGGAACAAGAGTTGCATAGGTGTGTTTTTCTAATTTCATTGGTGCACTATTCATTTGTTGTTCCTCAACATTGTGTATTTCATGTGATTTTGATATAATGATTTATTTACGAGTTTGGTATACATCTTTCACATGAAAATGAAATAGAGCAATTGTAGGAGAGAAAGAAGTGAGAAGCAGTGTAGGAGAAGAAATTGAATAAAAATGTCCCAAGAGAAGGTATTTGTGTAATAATTATATAAGGAACAACCTATTTTTGGGTAACTTATATGCAGATGAAACAATATATATCAATACAGCATAGTACTTCATATAATCTAAAGTGCATATTGCATATGTGGTTATCATGTCGATAGGCAGTTGGACATCGAGTGTTTGTCAAGATTTGATGTCCACAACTCCAAGTTATGTGCATATTGAATGTTTTGTGGCGAAGTGAAAACATTGTCACCAGAGGCTATCTAGGAATTACATAGGCGTGCCATTTTCTATCAGATGTCAATGGACAATGTATTGGTCAGAAGTTAATTGACGAAGTAAAAAAAATATAACATTAAAATAGAAAACCATTGAATTGAGAAAAGACGCACTAGATTGAAAAACAAAATCATAATTTGAATTATTTTCATTTGAAAAGAACAACATATACAAAGGCAGACTAGTATATTTCATAGAACTGTACTATGTAATTTTCTCATTTGAGAAATGGTTTCATGGATTTGGACCATGGATTATGTGTTTTTAATATCTACTTGCCCCGTCGTTTAAGGGTTATATGTTAACACCATCGCTTGATGCAGTTGATGTTATAGTGCATGATGGCTTGTTTTTCCAGAAATTGCAATTTGTTACAGACTTATAGCAGTAACATTTGGTTCTTAGCAAGTTTCACATGTTATTGGCTTGGTAATGCTATAATCATGTCACGTTGGAAGGTCAGAAAGATGTTATGTTGAATTTTTTGCATTGTGAATGTGGCTAGGTTGGATACTCTCACATTGCTTGAGTAAGTGCAAATCATTTGTCTAGGTTGTTGTTGTAGCGCTAGAAAACTTTTGAAATGAGTAAGGTCATCCCGAAAGTAGAAAATTGATTTGGTGTACATTTTTCCATGATGATGATGTCTCCCTGCTTTGGCTTCATCTGGACCGATGAGGTGTGGGAGTGATTCATCTTGTATTCTAGAAATTGAATTAGTAGCTAGTCCAAGTCATGCAACTAGAACTTTGTATAGTTACTTGAGCACTTACAAATCGCATGGACGAGGTGATTGTTGAAACGAACAATCCCAATGTCATCCTCTTATTTGGATTGACTTGGTTAATTTCCAAGAAGAGGAGGAAAACTACAACCGATAGAGGGGGAAGTCTGCAAAATGCATTTGTTGGGTTTAGCAAAGTTGTTGATCCATGGCAACACACACAATAGATTTTGACAGAGAGAGCTGGTGAACCACAGGAACTTCGAAACACAGTTCAAGATTTTTTTTGGCAAGGATAGGAATCATGATCATCGATTGTACAATGGGTCCCCTTGCCAAAATTTTCCTTCTTGGTGTGAGATGACGTGAGAATGAAACATGGGAATGCAAGTGATATGCATGGACTATTGCATGTAGTAAATCACATGTTTGTTAGGAGAATCCATGCATGTGGGGACTTTGTGGTTGAAGTATGATTTTTGGAATAAATAAAACTTGTAGATGGGTGGCTGGTAGAAATTCTCAATTGAAATATAGTGGGATCTCTATTCGTGGATAAATGCAAATTGGATAGAAATACTATGGCCCTGCAAAGTGGTATAAATAGTTCAAAAGACATTCAAAAATTATTGCGGTGATGTTCCTTTTTTCAGGTTGGATCCATGTGCCAATGTTCTTGTACTAATACATTGCAATTCACATCTAAGTTCCTTTGATGTTGTATGCAGTGATAACGATTTAACGTACTCCTAGTGGCCTTTTTCCCAATGTCAGGTGATAACTATACAGGCGTGACGTTCATGTGTGATCTGGCTATATTAGATTACTTGACGCCTCGATAGCATGAAACGCTTTGTAGTGCTTGTGTCATATATGCGAGAGTGTTGTTTTTTCCAATGTCCTATGTACTACCCATGAATTCCCATGTAATGTGATATCTATAAATATGCTAACTTGTCAAGTTTTCTTGTAAATGGATAATTAAAGAAGCTTTTGACAACACTTTTTTATGAGAGATGGTTACATCTTGAGTTAGTGCATCATTTTCATGGGTAATTTTGACAAATTCAATACTATTTATCAATTTACAGTGTTTGTCATCTGGAAGATTCCTCCAAGTTAATGTCGATGTCATATCATTCAAGTTTAGCTAGGAAATTTGTCCATGGACCTTCTCTAAATTGTCTCTTAAGAAAGATTGTTACTGGAATATGTGTTGCATATTCTATTTGCATAACAATGCTATTTTATTTTTCTATTTGCTATATGTTTGTTTCTTTAAATTCATTTTGATAAACTTGAAAGTTATCAATAGTACTTTACCGATGTCATATTTCTTTAAGGCCATGTACATGGGGTGTATTTACTAACGTGTGATTTTCAAACTTGAGTTTGTCACGGAATACGGGGAATGATTAATAGAAGGTATTGGAAAGATAATAGGCAACCACAACATTTACTTCATACAAGTTCTAATTAGCCTTTGTTTTTCACAAACCAAACTGCCATAAATCACTCGGTGATCGTGAAAATTACCTAACAATCAGAGTCCTCGATTGTTAGATTTCCATAGGATCATGTAATCTTTGTACCATTGATTGCTAATTGTTGACGCATTTCAATTGCGAGAACTAGCTCGAAGTGTTGTGAAAATGCATATACATCTTCTAGTAGAAACGTACAATTTTTTTGCAGTGGACAGTTCTATGTGTCAATGTTCATAACATAGTCTATTACACTTGGAAAATATTTTTCGTTTGTAGGAATTTTAGCAACTTAATATTGTACATGTCATTAACTAATTTGAAATGCTATGTGTTGTATCATGTGAAATGTACTTTTGTGACTTGCATAGTTGATGTGCATTTTTCCTATGAAACAAAAGACGTGCATATGTTAATTTAAACATACTATAGAATATATTGTATGTTCTACATGTTCACATATTTCTTGTTGCAGGTAGGAAAAGTTGGACAAGCCAAGGAAGTATTAGTATTAGTGCATCACAGACATACTCCTAGTTGTCAGTGTTTCATGGAAACTTGCACATGATATCTAGCTAAAGCATACACAAACAAAGCTTATCAAGAAAAGGAAGAGAGATACACAATGAAGAATGAGAATCAATGCATATTATGATCTAATCAATGAGTGAGTGATCTTCACTCATATAGGCAATGAAATCATATAATTAGGAATGCATGCATAATAGTGATGGTCTAAGATTAGAAAGTCTAAAATAGAACTAGTCAGTTAACTCCCACTGAATTAGTGTTACTCCCACTAAACTAGTGTGCCGAAAATATAAAATTCTCCAACACCCCCCTTGAACATAACTATGGAGTAAAAAATGAGTCCCGACTACTAGGCCATATTAGGTACTCATGTACAATGAAACTAATGAACACTGAATAAAAGTGAGGAAAGAGGGAAAACCACGTGGGAACAAAACCCCCCCTCAAAAGATAATGTATCAAAAGAAGAAAATGGTAGTTGCTAGGTAACTATGTTCTTCACTGCAATATGATCCCACAAAGTCTGAAACTTATTCTCACTAAAAGTCTTCGTAAAGATGTAGAAATCTTTATGGATCTGATGAAGTCCTTTAGCAACCTACCTAGCCTTGTACCTCTTGATCTTGTGGACCCATCTGCACCTAAAAATATTCCTTTCTGTTCGAAGTGGAATCATATGCGAAGTCTAATTATTTAGGAGTGAGTCATACTCCTTCTGCATGGATTCTTTCCATAATGGATTTTTCACAAGCTTATTGTAGTTCTGTAGATCAGTGGATTGAACCATATAACAATGCATGGGCATCACAGATTTTGAAGATGAAAGTACATGAGAAGGATCCTCATGCTGGGATCGAGTCATCCTCGAATCCAATGGATTCCCTGCTTCCTGAAGTGTGGTTTGTGCCTTCTTGGGCACCTGCTGAAGCTTCAGGTCTGGATTTGTATCTAGCTTTACTACTTGCTTATTTCCATGCACAAAATCTGAGTGTATGGAATCATATCCAATGTCTGAAACTGATGGAAGAACAAGAGTATATGCATGTCTCACTGGAGGTGCATGAAAAGTACTCTCCTTATGTGTAAGTAGAATAGAGGAGTCATCGTCAGAAAACTTAGTGAATTTATACAACCTTGTCTTGTAATCCACCTCACCAATTGCAATGATGGAATTGTCATGCATGTCAATTACTGAAACTGAATCTAATGTAAATTCAACCTTTTTACCTTTTTGAGTGATCTAATCAACTGAGAGCAGATTCATAGAAAGATTTGGAACATGTAGAACAATCTCAAAATTGCCATTTTGGAGTTCCACTCTCCCTTCTCCTCCTGTTGTTACTAGAGTATCATCCCCCATGATAATAGGGGGTCTTGAGCATGGACTCAAAGAAGAGAAAACTTCCTCTTTTGTTTCCATATGATGGAGGCACCAGAATCTATAATCCATGAATTAGATGAGGAATTAATTGCAACAAGAGCATGATGATTACCTTTCTTAGGAGCAGGATCTTCTTCCTTATGCTTCTTGACTCCCTTTGGAATGAAGTTTCCAAGGTTGTTCTACTAAAGTGCTTGTGCCATAAGATCGATCTATTTCTTCATGCCCGTAGATTATTCATGATTCAGTTTATTGCAGTAAGTTCACTGCTTTCCCTTATTCTTCTTCTTGGAATCTGAAGAGTCTTTGGAACCTGAAGAATCATTAAAGGGTTTGGAATATCCCTCCTTCCCTTTCTGTTTGGATGACCCTTTTCCATCATGCATGGTGAGTGCATGTGCTTTGGGATCTTTCATTAAGCCCATATGTATGAGTTTTGTCTTCTCTTGTGTGAGAGACTCAATGAACTGATCCATAGTAGGAATTTTCCAATTTGTTCGAAAAAGACATCTCCCAGAATGGCAATTGGAGACCTATACAACGTATTCTAGTCCTATCTTGGCCATGATTGTTAGAATAAGTTGTTTCTCTTATGTAGACTTATCAATACTACATTCTCCCAAGCTCAATATCAAAGATTTAAATTTAGTAAAGAAATCTTGTATATTGTCAAAACTTGTAGGGTCTAAGGTATTCAACTCTACCTCAAGCATATGACCTCGCATCACATATTGCTTTCCAAAGAGTCCTTCCAAGGTGGTCCAAATCTCATTAGGAGTCTTGCATGCGGAAACATGAAACCATAGATCAGTGGAGATTAACTCAAGAAGTAATCATTTGGCCTCATCCTTACTGTTCTCCAATCTCATCTTCTCAATCGTTGATGTAGGTTCTGTTTCTGTCGCCATCGTCAAATTATATAGTCCTTTCCTTCTGAGTTAGAATTTTGCCTTGGGATTCCAATCAAAATAATTGTATGGTGTGAGGATTACCACCAAGTTTGATTGTATAATATTTGTCCTATCCATCTCTCCCATTGTTTCTAAGAACCCCTAAAAATTTACTCTCAATCTGCAAGTGAAAAATTAAGAAATCACGATAGAAAGGGCACTTTAAGTGAAAATTCATATCAGTTTCAGGAGACGATCTTATGAATTAATTTATGATCAAACGGTGAGGAGTATTGTCAAATGATTGAAAAAACACTTGCATAATGGGTCAATTTACTTCCACGCGAGTTGTTTCCTCAAAAACTTAATATTTTGGGAGCAATCACTGTAGAAAGGTACGACCACGGATTGATATCAGTTTTAGGAGGCTATATTCTGGCTTATTTTCTGAGAAAATGGTGAGGAATCTCGCCAAATGGTTGAAAACCCACTTGCATAATTGGTCTATTTACTTCTCGCATGAGTTGTTTCCTCAAAACATTAATAGTTTTGGAGAAACCATTGTTGAAACGTATGACCACGGATTTAGCTCGCTGAAACTATGATCTTCCTTATTCTTTGGCTGCACAGGAGATCTAGCTAAAGCATATACACAAAAATATTATCAAGGAAAGGAAGAGAGATACACAATGAAGAATGAGAATCAATGCATATTATGATCTAATAAATGAGTGAGTTATATTCACTCATATAGGAAATGACATCCTATAATTATGAATGCATGCATAATAGTGATGGTCTAATATTAGAAAGTCTAAAATAGAACTAGTCAGTTAACTCCCACTGAACTAGTGTGCTGAAAATATAAAATTCTCCAACACTAGCAACAGATCCATAGGTAAATTGCTATAAGCTATTTTATGTTTGTATGTTACGATGGCATGACGACCTAATAACATCAGGTGCTTATGCAATTTTCAAATTTCTATATTAATTTTAGGCGAAATAGTATAATTGGAATTGAAGTAATCAATGTTGGGGATTCAAGTGTGACAGGAACAAGTGCAACAACTATACATTCACAACATAACCAATTGGAAAGATATGGATATAAAAGTGTACATTTTGCATTTGGACAAAAGATGCAGTGAAACGATTTTTCAAATTGCTTATTTTTGCAATTGTTATTCCATGATGTAGCTATGCAATTTTGAATATTGTCTCAATATAGGAATTGAACAATTGAAAAACTAAGGAGTTATTCATTAGAGACGTGATGGTTGTTTACAACAAATATTTGGATAAAGAAAATAGATAACAAAAAATCTGGTGTACTGACATGACATATGCAAATGACATGATGACATTTACATTGACTGTTATTGCACACCTCATTGAAAGACATGGGAAAAATATTGTTCCTGGGGTTGGAATATTTATTACAAATTTCAAAATTATACCAAAAAGTGGTTATGACCGTGGTGATTGTGATCATGTTATATCGATATATGAATCTAGTGTTGTCGAGATAGTTTCTCCAACCTACAGAGAATACAATTTCATACTAGGCACAACAATCAAACAATTTTCAAGCAATACAGACATGTATCCAATCGATACTATTGGAGTTGTCATCAGGCTTGCTAGGAAATTTGGATCACAGTATAGTTTGCATATAAAATATGGAAACACAGAGGATGAAAAAGCAATTGTATGATTTTACATTGTCAATTGTTTTTTGTTTATATGTTATTATATGTTAGGTGTATCTATATGATAACTACAATAGTTTATGTATCATCTATATTTGTTCAAGACATATCGACATTTCTTCGCTTCACTAGAACAACAATTGAAAATAAGGAAATTTCTCATTTCTCTACTTAAAAATATATCCAAGAGGAGATATGTAAAAGAAAAGATGTTCCCCACAACACAATCAACATTTATAAAAAAAAATCACAACATAAGCAGTCAAAGATCTGAAAAAATAACTGGGTCGACAAATGTTGTAAGTATAGATTGACAACTCTATCTACAAATCTCGTGTACAATTCTATTTGAAAACATATTCATATATATATATATATATATCATAAATTATTATACTTTGTACTATATAAACAGGTCAAGGGTACAATGATAGCAACAAATGCATATTCAACTCCTTTTTAACCTATTTGTGCAATTTGCAACTCTCCCTCATGCACATCTTCTTTGATAAAAAAAATGCAATGTTTGTCTATGTAAGATGTAATCAGAGATGCCCTCTTGTATATATCCATTGTATGGGTGTTGTTATACATATAATCAACAATAATAATGTGTAACGTACTGCCGCAGAACCTATACTACATGAATTGCTTCTTGGCCTAACAAAAATGAAATATGAAATATATTTGCAAAAGAAACCCAAAACAATTTATATGTTTCATGATTTTTGAGTACATGGAAAATTTACATTAAATGAAGACAACGTCATGCTACATGTGGGATAGAGATTGAACAAGGGAAATGCCATCGTGCATGTGCAATGAATTCTGTCTATTTCTTTTCAATTTCTTTGTACATATACTATAAATATAATCTAGTTATCATTTTTTATATTGACGAAAATGTTGATGCATAATGTCATATACATCGTATATAAATAATGCTTGTGTAGTTATTGAATACCAGCAATAGCGTATGCATTGAGTCGAATGTGTTTGTTGGACATTGTTAGCATTGCAATGTCGTTCTATTGCATTATTTGCAATTCAATTATGTCCAGTTTTTTATGGACATTGGACTAGATTTTTAGATGTTACTGGTCATGTTACATTGCAACATTGATATATTGTTACAATAGCTAGATTGCAATTGCAACACATTTTTCTATTCGATACTTTAACTATTGTCATTGCTATGGAATTTGTAACACAACCTTGATATCCTTATCAAATTTTGTGTTGTTTGCAAATGTGATATGCATCTCTGTTGTGAGTGTAAGAAATTATGCTAAAAACAATTTTTCACTATCATTGTACAAGAAATCAAAACTACATTTGTTATGCTTACAAATATTGATATGCATCTCTATATTTCCTTGTTTGTTTGAATATAATTTTTTACATTTGCATCTTGTGAAAGTAAGAATAGAACATGTGATAAAGGTTTTGCATAAAAATCAACTTAGGCATTTTGATGCTTGTTTATCGATTATAGTGTGGCATGGAATGATCGATGTAGTTTCCATTGATTTAAGCAACTTGGCATGACTAAATATTATTTACATTTCTACTGTGTCTATGATAAATATCTCATAAACAAAAACTAACAATAATGTTCTAATTGACATATATAGAATCAAATCCAATCGAACTTCAATAAAAAGACACATTGTTATATAGCTGCATTAAACCAAATATTTTTCTTATTCTGCAACACATTGTCTACTGTTGGTTGCACAAAATTGCAAAGGGAAGTTTCCTTGTTTCACATATATCCATACTCATATGGAATTTAAATATAAAACATGAAATTTGGTAAATTGCATATGTTTTAACTAAATCCATCTATGGCAGAAATTGTCCACATGTTTTCCATTTGAATTTGATGATTGCAAATTTGACAAAAGTATACAAGTCTTCAATATCATTTTCCCTCATTCTTTCTCAAGAAAACATTTATGTTTCTAAATGATTTTTCCCATGGGATTTGTCCAATTATTTTCTTCTATTGTTCCAATGTATTGTAAATTATTGAACTTGTAATATGATAAGTACAATAGCTGATTTCTTTTCCAAGCTATCTGTTTCATCTCATTGAAAAACAAAATGTTAGCACTATGTCTGTTAAGAACCAAACATCAATATAGCATATAAAAACCTCAGGAAAAGTACTCAACGCCTTGAAAAAATACAGTATATAAAAACCTCAGAAAAAATACTCAACGTCTTGAAAAAGACAATTTCCTCAGATAATAAGTCTTCTTCGAGGGGCAAACCTCCTTTTACCCCAATTAAATGTCTAAGTACAAGATGATTCGAAATGAAATGTCTCCTTGCATATATATAGAGAATTAGAGGTATAATTACAATAGTGGCTTAAAGCCGTATAATTAAAATAATATTACTAATTCTAAATTACAACTAATGGCCTAAAGTCTATTATTAAATAAAATATCATTACTAATCTAATATGCCCCACCATGTGGGGTAAGTAGTGGAGCCAATATTACGTTTATAACATGCTCCCTCCTTGAGACAAGTGTTGTCCACAACGCTGAGTAATGGATGTTTCAGATAAAAGACTACCCTTCCTAAAGTGAATAGCCGTAGTCATTTGAATAGAGATAATTTCAAAGGGATTCATTCCTCGCCTACACTCCTGTGCCGCTGATGGCTTCAGCTCCATACTATGATTTTTCCTTCCTCACGTTCCTCAAAGTAATATAGTTTGAACTGGACTATACTATAACCTTCTTTAAGTACGAAACATGGAAAACTAGGTGTACTCGCGAAGATGCCGGCCCAATTTCCAGGCGCCATAGTACCAATCTTTTGCAAATTAATCTTATAAGGGCCATAGTACTTGCGATAATTTATCCTCTTGGCTTGCTTGAGGGGACATCTCAATGGTTGTATGGTTGTGGTCTTAAAATACCCAATCTACTTCAAAACTTTCACTATGATGTTGATCTTGTTGTTTCATGCGATTATAAAAAGCTATGTCGTTTGGTTCCTTTGAAGAATTTGGAGAATTTTGTTGTTGATCTCTATGTGATCTTCCTAACTGCTTGAAACCTTAGATTTTTCTTTGAGAAGAAGTGATGGAAGGAGGGTGGTATCCATAAAGTGCCATAAATGGTGGCCATTTTTGTTGCAGTGAAAGGAAGTGTTATACCACCCATTCTCGCTAAGGGAAATCCATTTGAACCATTGTGTTTACTTATCGAGACAAAACAACGAAGGTAGCCTTCCACATTTTTATGTTCACTCATTCCCGCTTGTCCAGCATCGATTGAGGATGATAGGATGAGCTTGAGCCAATTGAGTGGCCCAAACAAGAAAATAATTTTATCCAAAAATGTCCAAAGGAATATGGGATCTCAGCCACTTACAATAATCTTTGCTGCTATGTAGCTTTTGAACTGGCTCTGAATGCTGCGGAAACCCGTATTAGATTTGAAGGGATGAGAGTGCACAAAAGTGTGCATACTTGGTTGGGGTCTATATCAACAATCACCATGATGACACTCTTCCTTCAGTAGACTTTGTAACCCTGTGATGAAAATCCATGGAAACCTCCTCCTCCCAGTGTTGACTTGGGTTGGATAATGGTTTTAAAAGACCCCGGGTCTTAATTGTTTCCACCTTATTTCGTTGGCAAACCACACATTCTCCGCCAAGCCACAAACTCCTTTGAACATCAGGCTTTAAGCAAGCCATCCCAAAAGAAATCCTTCTTGACTCTATGGTAGGGTTTTCAAAAATCCTTTATGCCCTCCTATTGGAGAGGAGTGCAATCCCAATAGTACCTTTGTTTGAGTTTGGAGTTCTAACATAAATATATGATCTGTGTACCCATAGTGAATCATTTTTCCAAAATGTATCCATAATCGAATCCTGCTGAAATCTTTGAATGAGAGTCCACACTCTTTTCTTCACTTTTCCATTCATCCCTTTCTTTCTATTAGTCCAATCAAGTTGATGATCGATAGCACAAAGAAAAATTTCTGGAACATCTCATCCTTCTTGAGAGTGCATCCGCCACATTTTCCTCTTCCCTTTATAGGCGATCTAAAAATCATAGCCCAATATCTTGCTACGATTTTTGTTGAATTCTCCTCAAGATAGTCTTTGTTCCAAGAAGTATTTAAGACTATCATGATCCTGGCTTTGACCTTGAAGTGCATACCATTAGGTAAGGATGCCATTTTTTCAATGGCCGTAGTATTGCCATCATTTCCTTCCTCATCAAATGGGGTTTGTAAGTTCTATTCCCCTTGATTGTTCACTTTCAAAAGCTGCCTTCCTTCTTGCATTGGCCACTGTCTCCATTTCCCTCACAGGCATCTGACATTCCACACAATAAAAGGTTTTGTGGAAGTCCTGGAGTGGTGGAAAGACAAGAGCCGGTATAATATCACTCTTTTAAGGAAACCAAAAGATTTAGTTTCCTCCGGAGTCCATGAAAAATTTTAATTCTCTTAGTTAGTGTCATTAAATATGCTGTTATTCTTCCATAGTTCAAAAACTTTCTATGTGTGGTATCTGTCAAACCCAAAAATCCTATTAGATTTTTTAATGTTTTGGGAATCGCCCACTCCATCATGGCCTTTGAATCTGTTAGGGTCTACCTTGACACCTCTATGAGATACAATATGACCCAAATACTCTACCTCTTTTTAATCCAAAGAAACATTTGTATGGTTTAGGCATATGTTGTTGCTCCTTTAGTAGTTGTAGCACTTTGTCAACATGCTGCACATGATCCTCCCAAGATTTTCATAAAGATTAGTATACTATCAAAAAATACTAAACACAAATTTTCTAAGAAGTTGGGCTTAAAAATGGGAATCTACTCAACCCTTGAATGAAGTGCATTTGTAAGGCCAAAAGGCATTTTAACACTTCAAAAATCTTATAATGGCCTTCATGAGTTCGAATGTTGTTTGGGATATCTTCTTCCTCTTCATTCTGATCTGATGATACCCCTCAACTAAGATCCAATTCTTGTGAAATAGGATTTTCTCCCATGGGCTCATCTAACAATTCATCAATCATGGAATGGGAACTTATCTTTAATAGTGATTCCATGGAGCTCTCTATAATCTGGACACACGCCATGGGCTACTTTTCTTGAATACCATTACCACCTGTGCAGTAGTAAAGAACTTGGCTAGGTCTAATAATGCAAGCCTCTAACATTTCTTCAACCATGCTACTAATTTCACTCTTTATGGGCATAAGTGGGTATCCGATGTATTCATGTTAGAGGAAACACCCTGTGAATTAGGTGAATTTCATGATCATGGGATTTCGAGTGCAGGGAGACCTTGGGGAATATCTTCTTCAAATACTTTGGAATGCTTATCAATGATCCTTTGAGATATTTTGAGAATAGGATGTCTTTAGATGTTTGAACACATCTAGTGAGCATAGTTGTGCAATAATGCCTTGATGCCCCTTTTCAATAATACTCTTTATCATGCCTAGAGCTATCACCTTACCGCTTCCTCAGGATACTTCTCAACTCAATTTCTTTTCCTTCCAATAAAAATTTCATGAAAGTTCTTGAAAATTAAAGCCACCGGCTCTAATGATTGTAAAATCCATTGGATTCCTAGTACAACATCTTCACTACCCATGGGTATAGTAATCATTGGATCTGCTTTCCATTAGCATATCTCCCCATAGTAAGGATTTGATCTTATTGCATTTTCCTGAGCAATTGATGTTGCTAGTTCCTCCATCTCATTCATTACTTGAAACTCGGTGCTAGATATATACAAAACAATTGAGAGATCTTTATTAATTTATTGAAATGAAATTATGAGTACTAATCTCGAATCAATTAGGACTATTACCTTTTTTTTTGATGTATCCTTCGATCTTTGAGGTTTGAGGAGTGCTAATTCCGTACCTAATGCATTTCACGATATCGCGGGAGTCAACTCTTCTAATTCTAAATTGCTCTATGTTTTCATCTCGAGATGGTTCTTTGTTCTTGTTCTTTCTTCACACAATCTATGTAGAATAATTCTTCTCATTTCACACTTATGTCCCTCATCAGAATTTGTTGTCACAATTAAAGCATAAACCTTTTGCTTCTTTCTTTCCTCCACTGAGTTGAGATGGGGTACAACCTTGTAGGTTGAGGTGTGTTTGGAGAAGTTGAAATTGTTCTATAGATGTTAGGATAGGCCATCCTTCTTAGTAGCCATAGATGTAATTTGATTTCAACATTTCTTGCCACTTAAAATGCATTCTCCAATGATTTGGGTTCCCAAAGGCTTAACCTCATGTTGAAGCATCTCTTTAAAGTTCCTAAGGAATACATCAATCAAGTGTCTTTCATCCGAATATGGCTTACCTTTATATTCAATCTTTGAAGTTCTCAATGTGCTCTCAAGAATCAACCCTTTTGCTTGAGATTTATCAATTCACAAATAAGGTATTGCTCCTTGTATCCTCATATAGTGTGATATCATTTCTTCCAAAAAAATTGTCCAAGTGACAGTGATTTATGAACAAAGCCACCCATACCATACAAATTGATTTAGGTTCTAAATATAAAGAAAAATTCTGTACCTTGTGTGATGTGTGGCACATTATGGAGATCAAAGAATTCTCCAACTGGCATCCATGTGATTGGGTCCCCAAGGCACAAACTTCTCATGTCAATCTTAGGAACTGGTTGGTCTTCAAACCAAAGCTTTCTGGAGTTTCTCCATTCTTCATTCACCTTCCTTGTGTACACACATCATGAATTTCATGGATGCATTTTCACTTTCGTGTGTCTTCTCCTCATATGAAATTTTTCAATACTTCCATTATCTCCCTTTTAACCCATCTATCTTATCATCAATTGAATCTGCCTTATATTCAAATCCTAAATTCCATTGAATCCATCTTAGTTTCCACTGGATCCATCTTAGCTTCCATTGAACTATATCTTATTTTGTAGTTCATTATGTCCCTACGATTTCTTCACCTTCATCAAGAGCCCAAGTAGGGATTTTCTCTCGAGGCTTTACCTTGGTGTAGAAGTTCCCCTTTGGGTAAGTAAGTATGTTGGCCAAGTATCACTTTGAACCTTTATTTTGAGGGGTGGTTCATAGGACAATATTTCTTCCACAGGTCTCCTAATTTTTTGGCCCTTATGGGTATTAAACTCTCTCTTATGTATTTCTATGATATTTCTTCTAATGCCATGTATGATCAAATTGGATGTGATATGGAATTTACAATAGCTTCCCACTAAATCCTGTTTCCATTTTTGTCATTCCAGGAGATCTCACTTGTATAGTGTGCCCCGCGACAAAATAATTGATATAAAATTCTAAAACTCGCACTCCAAAATACACATTTTAGCAGACTGCCTTTAAATGATCCAATGCAACCATATCTCATTACATGGATAATACCTAGGAATAAGTTATGATTGTTTTACCCTGAACATCTATTTGAGAGACTTTTAGTCAGGGATTCAGTCAGATACCCTATATTACATAGTGTGTATATACAAATTTATGATGACTCCGTATTTCAAACTTTTTACCACAGATACATTAATACTAATTTCTGTAAATGGTCTCCTCGGAGTTCGTGGTGTAAAACATTACAAGGGTAAATGTTTTATAGCAAAAATTCCACAATTTCTCATTTCAGGATGATTCCAACCCTATCTTGTACATGACTGGATATCCTAAATTATAAGGCCTCAAGAGTTAAAATTTGAACCCAACTGTCTCCTTTGATCCATATTCTAAATATCCTCCAAGACGGTCCTTCTTAAACGCTAGAAAAAATGTTGAGTAGCTAAAATTCCACGGTGTCTCGGATGCAGCAAAATAAACCCCAAGACCTCGAGCTCATATGTTAAGAACCAAACATCAATATAGCATATAAAACCTCAAAAAAAGTAATAAACCCCTTGAAAAAAGAGATAATTTCTGATAAAAAGCCTCTTCAAGGGCAACCTCCTTTTACCTTCCACTTTAAATGTTCACACAAGATGATCTAAATGAAAATGTCTCCTCTTGGTATATATGAGACTAGGAGGTATATACCAAATAATATTTGGGGTAATGGCTTAAAGCCGACATAATTAAAATAACATTACTAATCTAAATTACAACTAATGGCCTAAATCCGACATAAATAAAATAGCATTACTAATCTAATATGCCCCAATTAAGGGGTAATGAGCCAATATTAGGGCTTAACAATGTCCCTCTCAAAAAAGACAATTTATATTTCTATGCATGACTCCATTAACTTGTATGCAATGGCCAATCGAATAGAACTGAAAAAATCCAACAACTATAATAGCTTTTCCTGGTCATCATTACGATGAATCCTAAATGTACATGTACATGCAATCAATACAAATGCAACTTCCACTGGGTTTAGTGGATAAAAAATATATTTCATTTTGCAAATATCTGAAGTATTAGTAGTGTTGAAGTGCGGGATTTCAGTGTAATGACTTTCTTGATTTCTCCACATAGTTCTTAAAAATATAATAAATGTCCTCTTTGTGGGGATACAAATCTATAAAATGTGAGAGGGATGAAGGTATTTCTACACATAATCTAGCATTGCGCAAGTGTGTATATGCACATTGTGAGAAGAGAAGCTGGTAATAGACTGAACTCTGGACTGTTGAATCCCTTTTCATCTTCTTCTATCCACTTGAGTTGTTGTTGTTCCTTCTTAATATTTTCAACTATTGGAGCCCATATTCTATTGAAATTTCTAATGAATTTTCTGTAGAAACATGTTAATTCACGAAAACTTGTTACCCCATAAATATTCTTTGGAGAAGGACTCTCCTTGATTTCTTTCACCTTCTCTAGATCCATCTTCGGTCCATCATGTGAGACTACAAAGCCCAAATAGACTATCTCTATTGTCATGAAGGAACATTTTTTCAAATTTATCAAAATTTTCTCCTGCTGCAACTTTCTCAACACCAAATTCATAAACCTTAAGTGTCCCTCCTTTGTTTTGTTGTATACAAGAATATCATCTAGATACACAATTATATATTTTCCAATAAAATCATTGAGGACTTCATTAATGAGTTTCATGAATGTACTAGGTGCATTTTTCAAGCCAAAAGGCATGAAAATCCAGTCATACAAACCATCATTTGTTTTAATGGATATGTTCCATTCATCTCCCTCTCTCATCATAATTTGATGATAACCACTCTTTAAATCAATCTTTGAAAAATAATTTTCACCACTTAGACAATCCATCAAATCATCCATGTAGGGTAAGGAAAATATGTACCTGATCATAATCTTGTTAATTTCTCTAGAGTCTTCACACATTCTCTAGCTTCCATCCTTCTTTGGACTCAAAATAAATATCACCACCCAAGGTCTTAAGATTTCTCTAACCAATCCTTTATCCAAGAGCTCTTGAGTCTGATTTATGATCTCCTCATTCTCCTTGGGTGTCATTTTGTATGTATCCTTGTTTGGTACACTTTTTCCTAGAATCAAGTCTATGTGATGAGTAATACTTCTTATGGGTGGTAATGAATTAAGAAAATCATCAAAAATGATATCAACAAACTCATCTAACAATGCTTAAATTTTAGTAGGAAAATAATGTAAATTGGTTTTGGTAAGTATTATCCTTGTCTTACCGATCAAAGAAAATTGCACCTTTTCTTTCTTGAATTCCTACAATGGTTCCTTTCCACTCATAAATAACACACTTGGACTAGATTCTTCTTTATATCCTTCATCTTTCAGTGGAAATAACACATACTTGTGTCCATCATTTTCAAGAGTATAGGTGTTCCTTCTTCGATCATGAACAACTTTCCTACTATATTGCCATAGTATTCCCAACAAAATATGGGAGACATCCATGGGAATGATATCACACAAAATTTCATCTTTATAACTACCAATCTAAATTTCTACCTTACATTGTTCACTTACCATAATATGATGTCCTTTCTGTACCCAGGACACTTTGTATGGAGTAGAATGTTCCATACTCTACATTCCCAACTTCTCCACCATCTCTATAGAAACTATATTGTATGTGTTGCCACTATCAATGACCACCTTGCAACATTTCCCTTTTTATTTTCACATGGTTCAGAATAAACTCTTTCTTTGTGTTGGTTCATGAGTTATTTTTTTTCCTTAATAAAAACTCTCTTCAACATTAATGATTCACACATATTAGGATTTTCTTCTTTTACTTATGCATTCACAGTCTCTTCCTAAGCTTCTGCAATGTGAGATCCTCTCTGGTTTTTTGACTTGTTCTCTGGAAAATACCAAGACATGTGCCATGTTTTCCCACAAGTATAACACATAATATATCTACCTCTTCCTTTTCCTCTTTAGAATAATATTATGCCTCTTGAGTAACCTCCTCTAGGTGATTGACTACTAGAACTTACTATTTCCTCCTTTGAATTATAGAATTTTCCACTGCTGGATGATCCATTTCCTCTTATTGTACTCCTACCTCTGCTCTTTTGGATCTTCTTCCTACAAAATTTCTCTTCTGCCTTCAGGGATTCCTGGTAATCATATTTTGATGTCCTTAGGGACAAAATATTGATCTCATATTGAATATCATATGTCATTCCATTTATATACTTGGAAACATTTTGCTGCATTTTCTTCTATATGAACTTCTGTGATATTCGACCTATAGAATTATTTAGTGTACTCATTCATTGTCATGGATTTACGCCTCAAATTATGCAATTTTCTGAAGAAAAAAACTCAATTGATAGTCCTTAGTCATGCATTTTTCCTTTTAATTTAGCTACCATTTTATCCCAACTTATAATTTTAGCCTTTTTTTCCCTCCAATCTTCCTGCAACTCATCCCACCATAAAGCTACATCGTCTTTCAATATTTTCACTGCATGTTTGAATTTATTTTCTTCATCTACCTCTTCATAGTCAAAGTACTTGTACATTTAATTATTCCAATCAAGCAATACATCCACATTCAAGTTACCCTCATACATGGGCACTTCCATATTTCGTCTGGCTCAAACCTTTGTGACCATTATTAGCAATTTATCCTCCGATGTTTCTCCTCCTAATTATTATTCAGTTCCCTCTTCAGAGATTTATATTAACTCCCAATGACATATCCTATGTCAGGTTCTCTTCTCTGAGTTGTCTAATGGATTTCATCCTTGCCTAAATGCACTTCATCTCCAATCACAACTTCTTAGTTGATACATTTATCTCTCAACCTCCTCTGCTAGGAGACATGATTCCTGTAAGATACAATGCCCTCTCCTCTGATTCTTATAGAATTGCACACTTTGATACCACTCTATGAGGACCTACTAGGTCCAAATTCCTCTTTCAATAGGGTCCTCAAACAACCCCATTGACAAATTCAAACTCGAACTTCTCTCTATCATCGTATTGGCCTTTGATTATTTGTTAATAGAGTCCCAAGACACTATGTTCATGCACCAATGAAACAAGTCATTGTGAGTTCCTTCTTCTCTCTTTGGTGCTAATCCCTTTCTCTCAATGTGACCAATCATTAATCCTCAGGCCAAGAATGTTGTTGTGGAAATTATCCCATTATGGAGAAATTACAATTCCCAGTGGTCCCCACCCAACTACAAGAATATTTTCGCTGATGATTTTGTCTGAGAAAAATGCACATACACTAACTATCCCGAAGATTTACCATTCCTCGCGAAATGGGACCCTCTCTTGCACTCTGGACCATCGATCATGGTTTAATCAAATCATTGATCTCTTTCACTTCATCAATCCTCATTTTTGGATCCACCGTCGGTCTCCCTCTTCGATTTAATATTCATTGTCTATTTGTTAAAATTACTTTATTTATCTTTGTCATCCCAAATAATCATCAACAGAGTTACCAACACATCATCGTCGATGATTAACGGTTGTCGACGAATGTGAATTGTACTTCGTCACTGATCACTGAATGACTATTGTCAATGGCACAATTCCTCAATGAGGTTTGATGTCCCAATATAATGGTCCCAACGATATAATCGTGGCCATTTATTCTGGGAAAGGATTCACCCAACCTAATATTGAATGTCCATTCACTTACATTGTAGAACAATTTATATGTGCACCCAATTCAGCTGGATTAATCCCGATCTATTCACAAAAGAATGGGTCAATTCTTCTCATCAGGAACTTCGATTTGGCTCAAACTTGTGGAAATAATATGCATACAATATCCTACAACCAGGCCAATCTTTCGTCCTATCCCAACTGACCTATGCACAGAGTTAAAAAAAAATACACAGGAAATACAATTTCACAGAATCTAATCTTTCATTAAAACTCTTTGAATGAACAAGGTTACAATAGGAATGAATTGTTCCTTATTGGTCTCTTAGACCTTTGCACACTCACTCTTACACAATAATACTCACACCGACTCTCCTACTCATTACAAAATACAAAACTATATCCTTGAGCTCTCAGGTAGCTCACAAAACAACGAATCCTGAGCTATCTCAACAAAACCAAAATCTAGAAATTGCTCCTAAAACTTAGAAAACAACTTAACACCTATCATAACTAATCTAATGAAGACATATTCTATAGATATATCATACAATTATTACAAAATGAAAATAGAAAACATTAGGAAACCAACTTCCTTAGTAAAGTTTGTGACCCCTATGGTCAATCTCAAATTTAACATGGTTGATGCTCCTGCATCAATGTTAGACATATGAATTTATGCCCTGCAAAAGATATGGAGATTTTTAAAATCCTACGTGAAACGTGGAAAATTGCAAGTCAAAACGTATCTAATTTGGATATTTTTGAAATAAATGAATCTTTTTGGTCATCATAGCTCATGCACCCGTTATTGCAGTACAAAATTCTAAATGAAAATGTTGTTCAAATTATTCTGTGAACCAAATATCTATTTAGAATTCCTTAGTCAAAATCCTTTTTACTTAGACATTTTTTAGGCTGTCTGAAGCCCCTTGCTATGAAAATGTCCTTGCATTCCACCTATGTGTATCTTATGCACATCAGCACTAGCATATGCTCAACAAAATGTGTTTTACATATATGTATATTAAAAATAAGTATATAAAGTAAAAAAATGATTTTATGCACATGCTTAAGTTGAAATATATTGTTAAACATATATATCTTCTCTATAGATACATCTACATCACAAACATATAGTCTGCACAAATCTTTAATTTTTTTTAATACAGTCCTACACAAATAATTAAAAGATTAATAATTATTTATTAATTTAGTAAAAGTTAATTAATAGTCCCCACAAAAAAAGTTAATTATACATGTTCAACACAGACATATAGTCCACACAAATATAGTTTCTACACTTCCACATAGGTATATCCCCACACAACGAACACTTAGTCTAATAGTTATCAATATTGTCAATAATAGAATATTATTATGCATATGCATATTGTTAACAAAATAATTTTTATGTATATACATATATTAAAAATAAAAGTTAATTATTATTTTAATAAAATATAATTAGAAATCTCCAACACAGTCATATAGTCGCACAGATAAAGCTTCCACCCCTTCGCATATTTATATCCTCGCATAACGAACAATTAGTACATAAAATACATAAAAGTTGATGTAGTGTTTTTTGTAGGTGATTGAAATTGGCACAAATGATATAAATTGTGGCTAAAGTTTATAACATAGTATTTGATAATGATATTTGTTAGTTGGTGTAAAAACTGTCTTTTAAACTTTTTTATATAGTTTTATACAAATGATTAAAAGATTAACAATTATTTATCAATTTAACAAAAAGATAAATAATTAATTATTAATTATTAATCAATTTAACAAAAAGATAAATAATCAATTATTAATTATTATTAATTTAGTAAATGTTAATTATACATCTTTAGCACAATAAACACTTAGTAAATAAAACAAATCCATTCAAGACCGACACATCGGAACTTTGAGACTGCTACATCCACTCATTCCACACCCATGCACCCATTCCGCACCTGTACATGCACCCATTTCACACTTGTACATGCACTCGTTCCAACCATCCGCTACAACTGCATAATTAAATTGCTTATTAAATTCTCATATATGCACTCATTCCAACCATTCATCACAATTGCATAATTAAATTTCTTGTTAAATTTCCGCCACTAGCACTGCAATAAGATCTTGTTATCCATATTAATGAAAGCAATTTAAAAAAATATAATTATATTTTGTAGCCAGGATAACATTACAGATAAGTATAAATAATCATATTATGTGGCTATCATAACATTATTCTTGGTTCAATTATATAATTATATTTATTAAATTCTCAAATGAAAGATAATGATCTCTTGTGGCTTTGAGCATACCATCATTAATAATTACGTTATATAATAACTAAATGAAATATAATTATCTCTTTTGGCTCTAAGGATAAGATTATTTTGAAGGACTGATCAAAAGACAGAGGAAAAAAATTGATCGCTCGCAACAAAGTTAAACTATGTAAAAAAGACATAATTTTTTGGTCAAGGCACTTTGTATTTGCAATCATTGTGCACCCATCTTTGATTTTGTAGTGAATTTCTTTGTGTCCAAATTTTTTGCAAGTATAACAATGACCAAGAAATATATTCTCGTACATGATAGGAAGTGACCTTCTTAGTGCTTCATGCCTTCTGAATTCTAGTCTTTTGTTCTAGTTGGAGGTGATATGCTCCTATTGTTCTTCAACTCCCTCTTGATTGTTCTCACACCTGGTATGAAAGGACCTTCTTTATTTCTCACTCCTTGTTAATTCTAATCTTCTTTCATGTTCTTGTTGTTCTTCAATCTGTTCTTGATTGTTGATTCCACTTCTTAAGTCATTTGCATAGCTTCTAGAATTTCCTTCATCTTGCTTTCTTGATTTATCTGTGTCTGTTGTCTTCAAATTGTTATTATATCCAAGTCCTTTCTTATCATCCAATGACCTTTGATTGCTAATAATTTCATCCATCTTTTGAATATTTTTTTTTAATTTCTTCAATTTTTTTGTTGTCAACATCAACTATTTTCTTGTGTGATCCAATTATTCTTTTAATTTCTCATAATCTTCTAACTTTTTCTTCAAGTTGTTAATTGTCTTTTCAAGCTCATGACTTTCTTCTTCACAATTTGACAATTCATTTTCAACTCTCTATTTTTGTTTCTAAGTTTGTTATTTTCTTGTTCAACATGCTTTAATTTCTCAAGATTCTCATAATCTTCTTGTTCACTTTAAAAGATGTATTTTTCTCCCCATAAAGAGTTAGATCTTGTTCCTTCATCAGACTCTTCTTCATAATTGATTTCTTCTATTTCAAAAAACATATGATCATCATTATGAGTTTCTTGAGTTATGAAGATAAGTTCTCTTACATCTTCTTCTCCATCACTTTCGTTTGAAGAATTTCCATCCTCGTTGAAATAGAGACTCTTTTTCATGAGGAAGCTTTTCTTTTCTTCAAAGGAGATTTCTTAGCATAGTGTCATATTATACTACATTTGAAACATTTAAAAGGTAACTTAACTTTCTATTTGTCAGTTCCCCTCTTGAGATTTCTTACAAAGTGTTGCAGACCCCCCTTCTCTCATAAGGGTTGCGCGACCTCCCGGTCTAGGATCGATAAAGAAACCGAGTCAGATCGACTCCTTGGGTCTCTACTAGACCCCAAACCCACCTACACAGGTCCTTTATCCAAATGCACAGGTTGTCCGAGACACACAGGTTCTCTCCTAAACACTATCCCACTTCCATGTGAATTGGGCGCTATCTCTTCCCGTACTAAGTGCCTTCATTTTCGTGACCACAATTGTGATCGTTCACCTGACCAACAGGTGATTCGTGACTTCGCGTGTCGAGTGTTTGCACATGCGCCAACGCCGACTCTCCGACTTCTGAAATCCCAAAGTGGGGCCTAGTGGGTGCTAGCTCCTCCCTTAACCTTAGACGATGTAATCCCTCACTGTGACTTGGGGCCAACCTCTCAAGCGCTTCGTGATTTCATGTTTTGCGTCCTCGGAAGGTTTTACTTACTCGCCTTCCCGTTTTCCGAAATCCAAAATCTGGGCTCTCCTTATGTTAGATCAATGGTCCACAACTCGTGTGATCTAACGGTCTTTTCTTCTTCTTCGCGAACTCGGGACTTCATGTTTCTCGAAGTTGGAGGATCGCTTCCTCGTCTTCTCCCGATATCCGAAATCGCGAAATTATTGGGACCAGATCTACAACCCACACTTTCCTTTAATCAACGGTTCTGATCATTTCGTGAACTTGGGGTTCGCAAGTTTTATTATCATGTGTGCTCCCAAGGGTTAAATATCGTGCACTTATCTATGGATCCAACAAATATTGATCCACTCACTCAGATATAACGGTTCTGATTTGACCTTCTCTCTATGCTTCCTCTAGTCATTGGACGTTAATCTAACGGTCCAGATCCCTTCCACAACCAATCTTATCGTTGGTTTTTCTCCTCTTCCTGATCTTTGAATCATCTGAATCATAAAGTTTCTAAGTCTTCAAAGGTCTCTACCTTTGAACTTCTTATGATTCTATCTCTCGAACTTCAACTACACTTCTGAAAAACGTTATCCCTCCTGAGCTCAGCCTGATGAAGACTTGGACTTCCCACACACTCCTTGCATTCAGGGATTTTGATAACTCAGATCCGAAGGATTTATCGAAGAGAAATTCCTCTCACCCTCCTGTCGTTCTCCTTTTCTAGTTCTTCGACTTCTCACAAAGACCCTTCAACACTTAGTCGAATCTCAGACCAGTGCACTCCTTGCACTAGATCTTACACAAGGTTTGAATTCTTTTGGATGATTGTGCACACCTTGCACCAGTCTCTTTGCACTCCTTGCAAAGGGGAAAGTTCAATGCTATCTCTTTTGAGATTCAGAAATGAAACATATTCCGGCAACACACTCCTTGCGTTCTGTGTGCACACCTTGCACCACTCAGTAGAAGAGAAACAATTGAAACTTATCCTAACATTCATAATGAAATTCATTCATTCATTCATGAAATCATAATAACATAGAATTGAAAAACAATGTCCACACCATGCATTGGATCAATTTTCCTTTGTTATATTCCAAAGTGAAAATGGTTACAACTATAAATGAAGAAAACCAAAAACTGAAAACTTAGAAGTCTCCTACTAACTTGCAGCTAACTTCCTGCTACTAAATTATAACTACTTCCATCCAACCTCATTTGGGCATACAAAACCTCTATTTATCTCAGAGGGATTTTAGGGTTTCCCCTGGCTACTTGTCTACATCAAAAAATTTCCTAACGGTTATCCTAGTGCAGTCATATTCCAAAGCCGGAGTGCAAACTCCCACTTTGCTCGTGATCTCTCAAGTGTGCCTCAAATATTTTTCCAGCGTTGAGTTAAAGAGGATTTCAAAATATCGGCTGAAACTGCCAGCGTTGAGGTCTCCTATAGATTCTCAGACAGTGCTAGTCTTGCTCTGCGTGCTTGACAACGATGCTCCTACATCATACTCCCCTTGACAAAAATTCATGAGCTCCTGTCCATGAGCTCCTACATCGACTTTCCATGCTTCTGAATAGCAGCTTCATTTTCACAATTGGCATCTTCTATTGGGTGTCCCTTCCACTTGACCAGATATTCAAAATAGGTCTTCCTCAGGCTGGTCTTTTTGTCGATCCTCTAGTCATCGATCTTCTCCATCTGTGGATTTTATGGTACATGCATTGTTTTTCCCACTGGATCTTCTCTTGATCTTTTGATGCCTCGGTGTCATTGTTCCTGTAAGGATACAGGTCTAAAACATTGAATATGGACGATATGCCCACACCATCTGGCAACTCAATCTCATAGGCGTTTGCATCAAATGTCCTCAAGATCCTACATGGTCCTATATTCTTCATCTTTAACTTGCTATATGTTCCCCTAGGGAACCTTTCTTTCCTGAGATGCGCCAGAACCTGATCTCCTACTTCAAATTGAAGTTCTTTGTGATGTTGATAAGCTCTGTGTTTGTATTATTAGATAGAACTATGCAACTTCCCTCTGATCTGGCTATGGAGCCTCTGTATTTTTGCAGCAAAATATTCTGCTCCAACTCTCCTGACATCACTCTATTCCAAGTCTCTGAACTGAGATACTCCCCTGGGTTGCATTCCATACAATATTTGGAATGGGCTCTTTATAGTACTCCTGTTTGGTGAGTCGTTGTATGTAAATTATGCTTGTGGAAGAATCTGATCCCACTGATTATGGTGCTCAGTAACCAGACTCCTCAATAAGTTTCCCAAACTTCTGTTTACCATCCCATTCTGTCCATCTCTTTGAGGGTGATAAGTTGAGTTGAAGGAAAAATTTGTCCCCAACTTCTTCCACAGTGTTCTCCAAAAGCGACCAACAAATTTTATGTCTTTTTCCAAGACAATGCTCCTGGGTAGGCCATGAAGTATTACAAATTCCTTTAAAACTAGATTTGCAACATGTGTTGCATCACTGGTCTTCTGGCATGGGATAAAGTGTCCCATCTTTGAAAATCTATCCACCACCACAAATATGGAATCAAATCATCTTTGCGTTCTTGGCAGTCCCAACACAAAATCCATGATTATTGCATCCCAAGGCCTCTCTGGTATTGGAAATGGTTGATACAATCCAGTGTTCTATATTTTTCCTTTTGCATGTTTGCAGATTCTACACAAGTTCAAAAAAATTACCACTTTGGTTATCATACCTAGCCAACAATATGAACTGCTCAACTTTGCAAATGTTTTATCATGGACAAAATGTCCAGCCAATCCTCCACTATGCTTCTCCTTCAAAAGGTTATCCTTCATTGAGCATTTTGGTATGCATAATTGATTTCCCTTGAACAACAATCCCTCTTGAATCATATACTATGTCCACTGGCTTCTATCTCTCAGTACAGGATTTTCACATGCTTCATATGCTTCCTTGAAATCTGTATCATCACAATACATTTCCTTAAGGTGTTCAAACCCCAAGGTCTTCACCTAAAATTCTTGCAGGATCAAGCATCTCGTGCTTAATGCATCAACAACTTTGTTAGCATTCCCAACAATATCTTTTATGACAAAAGTAAAATTCTAGATAAACTCAACCCACTTTGCATGCCTCTGATTCAATTTTTCCTGTCTGGTTATGAATTATAAAGCCTGGTTATCGCTATACAAGACAAATTGTTGTGGGACAAGGTAATGTCTCCATTTCTTCAAGGCTCTAATTATGGAATAAAACTCCTTATGATACGTGGAGTACTTCCTCTTGGTATCATTCAGCTTCTCACTAAAATAGGAAATAGGTCTATTATCCTGGCTCAAAACTGCTCCAATTGCAACTCCACTTGCATCGTGTTGGAGTCGGAAGTCACTCCTAGATTGCTTGTAGGAGCAGAGCCCGACGCCCATCAGTTTAATGTCACGATTTGTTTGGAAGGGGTGATCAAATGGAAGCAAACTCGAAATAGTGGCCTCAGCTCAGAAACTAGGCCAGGCATGCATGAACGAGTGAGGTCTTGATAAACTTCAAACAACGAGTTGTAATAAAGGGTGAGTAGGGGGAAGACTTCATGAGAAGGGTGCAAGGGTATGCTATAGGCATCAAGCTTCTAACAGACTATGAGAGAAGGCATCTGAAAACAAGATCTTCTTACTTCCAAATGCAGGAAACTAGAGAAAACAACAATGCAACAATAAATCATTTATCATAACAGAAATGTGTTAATTCATACGAAGCATTCGATCATGAACTCTCCAGCAAGAGGTGAAACATAGATGGAAAATGAAAATTGCTTGTTATAAACCAAGAAATCTCAAACACTGNGCCTTCATATACTCGGAACTACAATAGCAGCGAAATCAAGACATTGCATTGAAGGCTTTGCGTCTGCATGGCTTTCTGAAAGTCAACCTCTGAAAGGTCGTGCATCTTATGTCAGACGCAATCTGACTCTTTGACAGTTCCAACGGCGAATCGACGTGTTTTTAATTCATGGCCGTGCTCTCCCATTATGGCGGAGGCGATATCTAACCACCACCAACCGCT
>SNQJ01S0114765.1:28168-44801 GCA_010110895.2 Picea sitchensis
GAAACAACTTTCTCTTGTATAGAGTTGTGGTATCCCTCACAACAATTATGACAAATTAAATCAGGGGGATATAGCCTCTAACAATAGGTGGTGAAAGCTGCATGAAAATCACTGAGCGAAGAAATGGTAGCTGGGGGTAAAGAATGATACCATTTATGTGCATCCCCCACTAACGAGAACATTAACATTTTCAGTAATACATCCTCATGATGTATCTCCCACTGATGCATGAGTTCAGGAAACTCACTGAGGTGCTGAGCCGGGTTGTCCTCTTCACCTTTTCCAAATATGGGCAAATAATGGCCCCATTCATCCAGAGAGGGGACAACATTAGGAAAACCAGGAATAGCAGAGAAATTAAAAGGAGCAAACCTGCGAGCAAGGATTTTCTCCATATCGAACCAATGGAGTCGCCAATCGTTCCTTGAATCATGAAGTCGCCAGGTAAAAGATGCGCAGCTTCAAATATGCATGGTCCTTGTTCACCACCAAAGGCCAGATCTTAACGTTGTCTTTACCCCAGGAAGCTTCTCAGACTGAGAAAGCAGCTGCCGAAACCTTCTCGAGAAAGCTCCTTAGGGTCGGATTTCAGGCATGTCGACAGTAGTCACAGCTGAAAAAGTGATGTGGAAACAATGGAGTCGCCACAGTGGAGTCACCAGGTGAACAACAACAATCTTTAAGGCCTCTGATGTCTGATGCACCTTCAAAATCAGAGGCTCAATGTCGTTCTGCCCAGGGAAAATCTTCAACTTCGTCCCCGGCAACGGCGCCAGAAATGTTGGAGCCGGAAGTCACTCCTGGATTGCTTGTAGGAGCAGAGCCCGACGCCCATCAGTTTAATGTCACGATTTTTTTGGAAGGGGTGATCAAATGGAAGCAAACTCGGAACAATGGCCTCAGCTCAGAAACTAGGCCAGGCATGCATGAATGAGTGAGGTCTTGATAAACTTCAAACAACGAGTTGTAATAAAGGGTGAGTAGGGGGAAGACTTCATGAGAAGGGTGCAAGGGTCTGCTATAGGCATCAAGCTTCTAACAGTCTGTGAGAGCAGGCATCTGAAAACAAGATCTTCTTACTTCCAAATGCAGGAAACCAGAGAAAACAACAATGCAACAATAAATCATTTATCATAACAGAACTGTGTTAATTCATATGAAGCATTCGATCGTGAACTCTCCAACAAGAGGTGAAACATAGATGGAAAAGGAAAACTGCTTGTTATAAACCAAGAAATCTCAAACACTGATACATAACCCAGAAAGCTAGAATGTTTACTGAAACTTTACAGTCGGGAGCTTAGCTCTACCATCGATAGATACAAAAATGGTGAAAACGCCTTCATATACTCGGAACTACAATAGCAGTGAAATCAAGACACTGCATTGAAGGCTTTGCGTCTGCATGGCTTTCTGACAGTCAACCTCTGAAAGGTCGTGCATCTTATGTCAGACGCAATCTGACTCTTTGACAGTTCCAACGGCGAATCGACGTGCCTTTAATTCAAGGTCGTGCTCTCCCATTATGGCGGAGGCGATATCTAACCACCACCAACCGCTTCAATAACTGCTTCATCGAGATCGAGGATGACCCGGACAACTCTGCACTTCTGTAACGTGGAGGGCCTCTCGCGCTGCCACTTGGAAAAACTGAATGGCTTGAAGAATATACGTGGAGGCCAGCGCGGAAGGTGGGGCACGGGAACGGAGTGATGGGGATGAAACAGCAGAGGGGAAAGAAGTGGTGAGGTGTGCAAAGGGCGTCAGAGGAGGGAACCTGGCGGAAGAAAACAGGCGGAAAGGGGGAAGATGGGAGACAATGGGCTTGCTCTTTGTCGATAGGCTGGCATGGAAAGGAGAGGGACACATGGCAAGCGACGAGTGGATGATGAAAAGGAGGGATGACCATGCGGACCACAGAGGGGAGGTGGGTGGATGACACACGACGGTAGGAGAAAGGTGGCTCTGGAAGGTGACATGAGGGGAGAAGGGCCTACGCAGGCTAAACACAGAGCGGATGAGGATGATGGGAGAGAATGAGCGCCGTTGATCCGGGCGCTAGGATCTCGGCCGTTGGAAAGTTGCGCCCTCGATTCTGGACCCCCCCCTTCCGCTTAAAGGTAGAAAGGGAGGGGGGGTCCGGAATTTCCTTTACCGCCGTTGATCCAGGCGCGCTGATCTGGGCCGTTGAAGAGGTGCACCCCGGATTCCGGACCCCCCCCCCTCCGCTTAAAGGTAGAAAGGCAGGGGGGTCCGGAATTGCATATGCACCATTGATCCGGGCGCACGAATCGCTGCCGCTCGGATCTGCCTGCCGCTTACCACGGGCGCATTTGCGCTCAGAACTTAGGACAAGTGGGTTTTAGCCCATTCTTTTTCATTCTAAACCCCCTTACAAGAAATATCGCTAACACATCGCACCTTACCTGAAATGTATTTTCAAAATTTGGCAAGACCAAAATTGGTCGTTCTGTTATTTTCTCCTTCAATATATCGAAGCTCCTCTCAGATTCCTCTATCCATTTAAAAGACTTGTTCTTCTTCTTCACAGTATCCATCATTGGTGTACAAATTCCACAGAAGTCTTTAATGAACTTCCTATAGAAACTTGCTAATCCATGGAATCTCCTTACCTCAAACATGCTCCTGGGTGACGACCATTCTTTTATTTCTTTCACCTTCTTTGGATCCATCTTTAGTTCATTTGAAGAGATCACAAAACCCAAGTAAATGAGTTATTTCTTCATAAAAGAGGACTTCTTCATATTTATCAACAACTTCTCCTGCTGTAGTCTCCTCATTACAAGTGTTAGGTGTCTCAAATGCTCCTCTTTAGTCCTGCTAAAGATCAGTATATCATCTAGATATACAAACACAAAATTTCCAATGAAATCCTTCACTATTTCATTCACCAGCCTCATAAAAGTACCCGGGACATTTTTTAAACCAAATGGCATAACAAGCCACTCATACAAACCTTCATTTGTCTTAAAGGATGTCTTCCACTCATCACCTTCTCTCATCCTAATCTGGTGATACCCACTTTTCAAATCTATTTTATAAAATAAATTTGCTCCACTTAAACAGTCCATTAAATTGTGCATTCTTGGTAAAGGGAATCTATACCTGATGGTGATCTTGTTAATGTCTCTTGAGTCGATACACATTCTCCATCCTCCATCCTTCTTTGGACTCAACACATTTGGTACTGCACATGGACTCAAGATCTCTCTAACCAAACCCTTGTCTAACAATTCCTAGACTTGGTTCTTCACTTCGTCATTCTCTCGAGGTGTCAATCTGTATGCTGCTTTGTTTGGCAGACTTGCTCCTGGTATTAATTCAATATGGTGGTTGATGTTTCTGATGGGTGGCAATGAGTTAGGTAGCTCATCGACCACTATGTCAAAAAAATTATCCAACAATTCCTGAACTTCTTCATGTAAATCATCCATTGAATTACTTGTAAGGATAACTTTGGGTTTCCTCACCACAGTGAACTGCATCTCCTGTTCTTCCTTGAATTCTTTCAGGAGTTCCTTCCTTCTCATGAGAAGTATGCTTGTGTTGGCTTCCTCTTTCACTTTCTTCTCCTCTATTGGAAACAACATATGTGTCCTACCATTCTTCTCCAAGGTGTATGTATTCTTCCTCCCATCATGAATGACATTCTTGTCAAACTTCCATCGCCTTCCCAACAAAATATGGCATACATCCATGGGAATTACATCACATAGAATTTCATCTCTATATCCTCCTATCTTAAATTCAACCAAGCATTGTTTAGTAACCATTACTTGGTGTCCTTTCCGCAACCATGAGACTTTGTATGGTTTCAGATGTGCAATTGTCTCCAACTCCAATTTCTCCACCATCTCTGTGGATACTAAGTTATTAGTGCTCCCACTATCAATTATCACCTTGCATACTCTGTCTTTAGTCTTGCAAGATGTCCTGGAGAGACTGTTTCTCTGCACTGGATTTTCAACTTTTGCCTCTGGTTTTAAGAGAACCTTTCTCAACATCAGGGATCTTACATCCTCTACTCCTTCTTCTTCAACATCTCTTCTCTGTGCTTCTCAAATGTGATCTTCACCTCTTCCTTATTTCTTTTTTTTGAGTAATTTCCAAGACATGTGTCTTGTATTTCCTCAGGCATAGCATCTTACTTCTCCTCCTCCTCTTCTTCCTCTTCCTCTAGAAGAACTTCTTCCACCACCCTGTCTTCCTCGGGAACTTCCTCCTCTTTCCGAGTGACTGTGTAGTTTTGATCCGGATTTATGCAGGAACACAATGAAATACAAAAATACACATAAACGCAGAGATGCAGTGGAAGTAAAACTTCATTTCATTAACAACAAATGACTGAAATATGCTTACAGACAAAATGGAAACAAAATAGCTCGGGCGTTGGTAGCTTATCTCTGAGAAGAGATGTGGCGGATACTGGCCTCTGAACTCTATGTTACAATGAGGTTCAAAGGCCTATATATTATTGAGAAACAATGGAAAACCCTAAACATCCAAAAACCTAACCCTAGGAGATGAAACGCCATAATATGGGCCCAATTGGGGTAAATTGGTATATCAATTTCCGAGGGTCGTAACTTTGGCATACTATCTCTATTTGATGCACATGACACATATTTAGAAATATATATCTGAGGAATACACTGTTGACAATGAATATCGAGTCCAAAATAAGCTCGATATTTGTTGGAGCATTCATTCCCAAAAAACGTCGTTTAGGGCCTCAAAACGGCTCCGGAAGTTCAAGACCTGAATAATTGCTAAAAATAGTAAATTGTGCTACAATTAAGGAAAATGAAAGAAACAATGGTATTGGTCCAAGTGGAATAGGTGGGCGGCCACCAATATCCACTTGGATCATTCCACCCCCCTTAGTTAGCAATGGTCCCCATTGCGTTGAGTTCCTATATGAGATGAGGAAAGTTTTGTTGAACTTGGTCCCTAGTGAGCCACTTGCCCTGGTGAAGGAGTTGGTCTGCTTTAACAACTTGATATAGTTGGATCCTCTGTTGGTGGGTGTTCTTGATCTATGTTTCCATAATATGATCAGTTGTGGCTTGTTCCATGCAATTTGGGTTTAACTATGTTGGTGTAAGTTGTTCTACCATGTCGGATGTGTCCAATAGAGGTGGAAAGTAGGGTCGAAGGCGGTCCACATTGAACACTGGGTGCATACCAAGGAATGGTGGAATACTGAGATCAAAGGAATTGTTCCCTATAGCCTTGGTGATGGTGTATGGCCCATATCGGAGCGGGTGAATCTTGCGGTAGGGTCCAGCATGGCGCTCCTTTTGCAAATGTAGCCACACTTTGTCGCCCACCTGGAAGTTGTGTGGCACCTGATGTTGATCATGTCGCTACTTGTACTTAGAATTGGATCTGTCCAAGATGTCATGAACCTATTGGTGGATATGTTGAATGTGCTCAATGAAGTTGTTTACCTTGTCAGCCCCAGACTGGACATGGGTTGAATCTGCCTGAGTAGCCGCCAATGGCATGGCTACGTCAATGGCACATAGTGGATGGAATACCAATCCCACCTGAAAGGGGATGTGGCTATTTTAGCTATGGAGAACCCGATTGTAGCTTTGTTGTACATAGGGGAGGCTCTCATCCCATGTGTGTGGATTCTTTGAGTTGTACATTCGCAGAATGTGTACAATCATTCAGTTGACGACCTCTGTCTGGCCATCAGTTTGTGGATGGAAAGATGTGGACTTGGTGATATTGGTGTCCACCATCAACCAGAGGATGGACCAAAATGTACTGAGGAACCTATTGTCCTAATTCGAGATGATAGACTGTGGGATCCCAAAGTGTATCCACACCTGTTCAAACAAGAGTTTAGTAGTGGCTTCTGTTGTGATATTCTTCTTGTAGGCCATCATAATGGAAATCTTCAAGAATCTGTCGATGACCACAAAAACACAGTCATTGCCATGCTTAATAGAAGGAAGGCCCGACATGTAATCCATGGAGATGGATTTCCAAGGTCGACTAGGGGTAGGCAACAAAGTAGAGAGGCCTTTCTTCTTGATGGTCGGTTTGGCAATGGCGCAAGCAGTGCAGGACTTAATGTACTTCTCGACATCCTGTCGAAGGTTTGGCCAATAGAAATACATTTGTAGTACTTCCACGGTTTTCTCGACCCCGAAATGCCAAGCGACCCGACTATAGTGTGCCTCCCAAATCATCTTAGCACACTCGCTTGAAGGAACACAAAGATGTCATAGGTGACATAGCAGGGCATCCTGGAGGTGAAAATTAGGAATTTTCTTACCCTCCAAGAGCATATTGTATGTGTGGCCGAATTCTGGATCACTTTTGCAGAGAAGCGGCCAATCAGAAGTATCGTGCCCACAAGAGTTGAGCACCATGGTTAGCACCATGATAGGGGGTCGACTAAGGAAGTATGAAACATTATTGGTGCTTCCTTTCTTGTACTTAATGTTCAAATGAAACTGTTGTAGGTATGTCAACCACTTCTGATGGCGATCGTTCTGCAACTTCCCTTGTGTCTGTATGAATTGCAGGCGTCGGTGGTCTGTGTGGATGACCGTTTCCTTTCCCAAAATGTAATGCTTCCATTGTTGGCAAGCCTGCACAATGGAATACATATCTTTGTCATAAGTGGGATACTTCCGGACTATGTCAGAAAGTGTCTCACTAAGATATGCCACTGGATGCCCCTATTGAGTAAGGACTACCCCAATAGCATAGTCGAAGGCATCTGTCTCGATCTCAAATGATTGTTGCAAGTCTGGTAATGTGAGAATTGGTGCGGAGCAGAGGCAATGATTCAAATCATCGAATTCATTCTATTGAGATTCAGACCAAAATAATTTGTCTTTCTCTCCTCCCTTGGTGACTTGACTCAAGGGCCAAGTGATATGAAAGAATCCCAACACAAACCTGCAGTATAAATTGGCAAGACCCAAAAAGTTGTGGAGATATATTAGGGTGGTTGGGGCTGGCCAATCTTAAATTACTTGGATCTTGGATGGATCCACATGCACCCCCCGCTCATCAATAATGTATCCTAGATACTGAACCCAGGTCATGCCAAAAGTGCATTTCTCCAAATTGGCACACAACTTGTGTTGCCGCAGTGTTTGGAGGACTTGTCGGATGTGGTGGAGGTGCTCTTCCCAAGTCTAACTGAATATTATAATGTCATCCAAGTACAACACTACAAATGAGTTGGTTAATGGTCACAAGATGTCATCCATTAGTCGCATGAAGGTTGCAGGGGCATTCGTCAACCCGAAAGGCATGACCAGTCATTCGAAAAGGCCCTCCTTGGATTTAAAGGTAGTATTCCACACATCAGAGAGTTTGATTGGTACCTGGTGATACCCAGACTTCAAGTCGATCTTGCTAAAATATTTCACCCCCTTGATTTGGTCTAGAAGGTCATCAATTTGTGGGATTGGGTACCTATTCTGGACAATGATCTTTTTCAGTTCCCGATAGTCAATGAAGAGTCTCCAAGTCCCATCCTTCTTCTGCACCAGCACGATCGAGCTCCCACAGGGTGATGAACTCAACCGGATGTGACCTTTCTGCAAAAGATCTTGAATCTACCTCTTGATTTCATCATTCTCCAGAACAGAGCATCGATAGATTGTTCCATTGGGCAACGACGCACCTGGGGTCAGATTGATGGGGTGCTTGACCTGACAGTGTAGAGGCACCCCTGTGGGGGAGGTGAAGATGTCCTCATAATCCTCCACGACCCTATCCATCTGTTGTTGTCATGCAGAGGGGCCCTGTCTAGAGTTTGTGGCCATAGTCTTCTTCTTTCCCCGAGAGCAGATCATCAAGAAAACAAATTTCCGGGTTTTGGCAATGAGCTTACTACATTATTTTGCAGTAACCAAAGAGATGGTTGTAGGCGGTGCTATTTTTGGTATCCTGTACAGCTTATTTCCCAAAGTAATAATAATAGCATGAGGCCTGCACTCATACACACCATGTCGCTTCCACAAGTATGGTTGGCCTAATAATACATCAGAAACATCAAGAGGAGCAATGTCATATAATACCTCATCCATGAAGGGCTTGATGTTGTAGGGAAGGCGACATTTCTGGCTTACATGGAGGTCTCGTCCTTGGTGCAGCCACCCGATGGTGTATGGTTGTGGGTGTGTTTTGGTTGGCAAGCCCAATCGTTTCATGACCTCTACTGATATGAGGTTCTTCTGGCTCCCACTGTCGACAATAAACTACAACGGGGAACCCTTTACCCACATCTGGGAATGGAAGAGGTGCTCTGCCTCCTCTGGATCTTCTGGTTCCTTCTTATGGATATTTGTGGTGTCTATGGTGGCATTGGGATCTGCATTGATAATCCGCTTCCCCTTTTCATTCCCCTTGTTGGGTTCTGATTCAGCATCAGAACCTGCATTCGATTCAAAAACCTTCAACTCCTCTACCAATGAGTGCTTGGCCTGACGCTCACTTATGTTGTGAGTGGAGATCTTATGGAACTCACACCACTTTCCCATGTCCTGTTTTGTCTTCATGATGTTGTTCTTTTCTTGTGGCTTTGGTAGTTTTTCCTGGGCCACCCCGCCTTGGCTTAGTCCTTTGTTTGGAAGTTTGGGTGTACCTTTCCCTTGCTTCTCATTCACAGACCCAAAGTCTCGCTTCTTCTGTTTTAACTTCTACTTAATCTTGGCAGCATACCGGTATGCTGCACCAAGCGAGGAGATGTCGAGGAACTTCATTTCCTCGTGAATGTATCTATGAAGACAATTGTGGTACTTTAACACCAAATGTTTCTTTGAATCTTTGATACCCAACTTTGTGCATAGGGTATGGAAGAGATTCGTCAGCTCATGCACATCTTGGTCCCTTTGTTGTCGCAGCATAGTCCATTATATGTATTTTTCTTCATAGCTCCCCATGGGATAATATTGTTCCTTGATGGCATCTCGGAAATAATTCGAAGTGGGTGTGACCAAGAACAAAGAAGGTTTCCCCTCTCTCTGTTTCTCCCAGTAGGTTTCCTACTAGTCCTTGACATGGGGGGTGGCTTTAAGGAGTGCAAAAATAATCCTTTCTCGATCGAAAAAGTCATGAACCGAGAAATATCCTTCTAACAGATTCAACCATCTATCAATGGCATATGCATCTGTTTGGCCCGCAAGTATTAGAATGTCAAAGTTTACTTGTACCTTAAAAGGAGTGTCGCCTCGAGATTGGTTGTTGGATGTAGATCCGCTGCCAGTGGGTAGTCATTGAAGGATCTGGGAAAAGTTGTCCATCATCGTGTTCCTTTGTTTCTCGAGGGCCTCCTCGAGCAATAATTTCATAGGATCTCCCTCTCCTTCGTCTTTCTTTTCTTCCCCCATAGGAAGTCATTGGGGTTTGCGAGGCTGATCTTGGAATGGTTCAACCAGATCGAGCCCTAACTCCTTATACCCCGACCTCGTTGGGGACATGCAAAGAAGGATCGAGAAAGAGAAAATTGCTCTGATACCACTGATCCGGGTTTATGCAGGAATACAATGAAATACATAAATACACATAAACGCAGAGATGCAGTGGAAGTAAAACATCATTTCATTAACAACAAATGACTGAAATATTCTTACAGATAGAATGGAAATAAAATAGCTTGGGCGTTGGTAGCTTATCTTTGAGAAGAGATGTGGTGACTAGTGGCCTATGAACTCTATGTTACAATGAGTCTCAAAGGCCTATATATTATTGAGAAACAATTGAAAACTCTAAACATCCAAAAACCTAACCCTAGAAGATTAAATGCCAGAATATGGTTCCCGTTGGGGTAAATTCGTACATCAATTTCTTAGAGTTGTAACTTTGGCATACTATCTTCGTATGACGCACATGATACATCGTTAGAAATATCTATCTGAGGACTACACTGTTGATATAAAATATCGAGTCTGGAACGAACTCATATTCATCAGAGAATTCATGCCCAAAAAAAGTCATTTAGGACCTCAAAACGGCTCTAGAAGTTCAGGACCCAGAAAACAACTAAAAATAGTAAATTGTGCTACAATTAAGGAAACTGAAAAACTGAAAGAAACAATGGTGTGGGTTCAAGTGGAATAGGTGGGTGGCCACCAATATCCACCTGGATCAATTTTATCTGTCTCGTCATTATAATTATGTGCCTTGTCATGGGTAACTCCCTTGCTTTTGCTTGGGGATGGGCTTTTGCCTCTTCCTCACTGGCTTTGTTTTCTGGCCAACTTCTCCTCTTCTTTCAGTGCACACCGATAAGCATCATCCATTGTCCTTACTGACATCATGTTGAGCTCATTTTGGATTTCATATCTCAAGCCATTTATATATTTGGCAACTTTTTCTTCATCTCTCTCTCTTTGTCCAGTTCTGATGTTCAACCTATAGAACTCCTTTGTGTACTCCTTAACTTTCATCCCTTTCTGTCTCAGGTTCTGCATTTTCCTGAACAGATTGATCTGATAATATTTTGGCATGAACTTAGCCTTCAACTTGGCTACCATTCTATCCCAACCCTTTATCTTTTGTTTGCCTTTGCTTCCTCTCTCAACTTGCACTTCATCCCACCATAGCGCTGCATGTCCCTTTAGTCTGGTGAGAGCATGCCTCAACCTTCTTTCCTCATCGACTTCTTCATAGTCGAAATATTTGTCCATGGATCTTATCCAATCCAATTGCTCTTCAACATCTAAATTTCCTTCATACATTGGGACCTCTATCTTGGCTATGCCTCCTAAGCTATCAAATGCTCTCAGAAAGCATTCTTCAGCAACATCCTCTCTTGCAGCTTCTCTAACGACATTCTCACCCACTGCTTCTTCGCTCTCTACATCGCTAACGTCTCCAGCATCAGGTGAGCGTCTCTATGTTGCCTCCATTGCCTCTAATCTTGAACGAAGTTCTCTCATCTCCCTTTCTACAGCTCGATTAGCTACAGGTGGTTCCACTCATCTCCTTAGTGGCATTGTGTTAACTATTTGTCACAGACAAAGTACAACTTTGAGTTCTTTCTTCTCCTTTATCTCCTTTTCTTACTGTCTGCAAGAAAAATTTATGCTCTGATACCACTTGATGAAAATCCCCCTTCTCTCCTAAGGGCTTCGCGACCTCCCGGTCTAGGATCGATCAAGAAACTTAGTCGAATTGACTCATTGGGTCTCTACTAGACACAAAACCCACTTACACAATTCCTTTCTCCAAATGCATAGGTTCTCTGAGACCCATGGGTTCTCTCTTGAACATTGTCCCACTTCCATGTGAATCGGGTGTTGTCTCTTCCCCTACTAAGTGCCTTCCTTTCCGTGACCACGGCTATGACCATTAGCTTGACCAATAAGCATTGTGTGACTTCGTGTGTCGGGTGTTTACACATGCGCCAACCCCGACTCTCCGACTTCTGAAATCCCGAAGTGGGGCCTAGCGTGTGCTAGCTCCTCCCTTAACCTTTGGCGATGTAACCCCTCACTGTGACGTGGGGAAAACCTCTCGAGCTCTTCGCGATTTTGCGTTTCGTGTCCTCGAAAGGTTTTATTCGCTCGCCTTCCCGATTTCTGAAATTCAAAATCTAGGCTCTCCTTACGTCAGATCAATGGTCCACAACCCGTGTGATCATACGGTCTTGTCTTTTTATTTTCAAACTCTGGAATTCACATTTCAAGAAGTTGGAGGATCGCTTCCCCCTCTTGGGACCAGATCTACAACCCACTCTTGGGACCAAATCTATGACCCACGTTTTCCTTTGATCAATGACTGTGATCATTTTGCGAACTTGAGGTTTATGAGTTTGTTTGTCCTATGCGCTCTCAAGGGTTAAAGCTCATGCAATTATCTCTAGATCCAACAACTGTTGGCCCATTCCCTCAGGTATAATGGTTCTGATCTAACCTTCTCTCTGCACTTCCTCTAGTCACTGGACGTTAATCTAATGGTCCAGATCCCTTTCACAATCAATCTAATGGTTAGTTCTTCTCCTCCTCCTGAGCTTTGACTCGTCTGACTCAGAAAGTTTCTAAGTCTTCAAAGGTCTCTACCTTTGAACTTCTTGTGAGTCTATCTCTCGAACTTAAAATATACTTATGAAACTGTTATCCCTCCTGAGCTTGGATTGAGGAAGACTTTGACTTCCTACACAATCCTTTCATTTAGGAATTTTGATAACTCATATCTGAAGGATTTCTCGAAGAGAAATTCCTTCTCCCTCCTGGCATTCTCCTTTTCTGGTTCTTCGAATTCTCACAAATTCCCTTAGACACTTAGTTGAATCTCGGACTTGTGCACTCCTTGCACTAGATCTTACACAAGGTTTGAATTCTTGCAGATGACTATGCACTCCTTGCACCAGTCTCTTTGCACTCCTTGAAAAGGGGAATGTTTCATGCTATCTCTTCTGAGCTTCGGAATCAAAACAAATTTCGTCAAGGCACTTCTTGCATTCTGTGTGCACACCTTACATGACTCGAAAGAAGAGAAACAATTGAAACTTGTCCTAACATTCACAGTTCCATCTATTCATAATGAAATTCATTCATTCATGCATTCATGTAATCATAATAACATAGAATTGCAAAACAATGTCCACACCATGCATTTGATCAATTTTCCTTTGTTATATTCCAAAGTGAAAATGGTTACAACTGTAAATGAAGAAAACCAAAAACTGAAATCTCAGAAGTCTCCTACTAACTTGCAGCTAACATTTTGCTACTAACTTCTAACTACTTCCAGCCAACCTCATGTGGGCGTACAAAACCTATATTTATCTCAGAGGTCTTTTAGGGTTTCCCCTGGCTACTTGTCTACATCAAAACTTATCCTAACGACTATCCTAGTGCAGTCATATTCCAGAGTCGGAGTGGAAAATCCCAATTCGCTTGTGATCGCTCAAGCATGCCTCAAAGATTTTTCCAGCGTTGAGTTAAAGAAGATTTCAAAATATCAACTGAAACTGCCAATGTTGAGGTCTCATAGAAATTCCCAGACACTAATAGGTCTTGCTCCGTGTGCTTTCTAGCGATGCTCCTGCATCACAAAATGTGCTTCTTCATCATCTAAATCATCTCGTGATCTTTCTTCTACCTTGTGTTCCTTTTTCCTTGTTTTCTTCATTGATTTAAAGGTTTCTTCTTTGTTTGATTGTCCATTTTCTTGTACCTGTTCTCATTTCATATGTTGTGAGGGACCCATGTAATTCATCCATTGCCATTTTGGTCAAATCCCTATTTATACAATGGTCGATACATTGGCATCATATCTCGAAGGAATTTATCTCAATACCTTTTTTACAACCAAGGATTCACCGAGTTCTTCTCCTAATCCTCTGATGGAATTGACAACTTCATCTACTATTAGTAAGTAGGTTTCAATATCTTCATTTTCATCCATTTTCATATTTTCAAACTCTGTTATGTGTCGTTGAAGCTTGACATATATTTTTAAGTTTATCCCATACCTTTTTAGTTGTGTCGTGGCCCATCACCTTGCTACAGAGAGTTGGTGTTAATCCACTTAGGATAACATGCCTAGCGTTTGAATCACAACTCATTAATTTATTCTCATTTGGATCGGTTGCAACATCTTATGGGAATTTATCGCCATTGACAACTGAGAGCCAGATATCCATTCCCAAAGCTATCAAGTATGTTTGTATTTTTTTTCTCCAGTATGCATAATTGTTTCCATCAAAAAGTGGAATCCTATTTGGAGTGTGGCCTTCCCTTTCTGTTATAATCTTCCTTCCAATGATTAGACTATTATGAAGGTAACCTACTCTGATACCAATTGTTGATACTAAGAGGGGGGATGAATCAGTATTAAGTACAATTTATCACCTTTTACAACTTTACTTTCCAATCAAGTAATATATCCAATGAGGAGGAGAAGAAGAGATACACAGTGAAAAATAGATATAAGTGGAAATCCACATGTTTTTAATATATAATAAAAGATCCCATTCAAAGGAAGCTACAACTTCCAAGTTTTCCATATGCAACTGGAAGGAGGCTCCAACCCCCTAATTTACAGGCTCCAACCTGAAGGAAGCTCCAACTCCATATCTTCTCTGAATCCAACCTGAAGGAGTCTACAACCCCCTTTCCTTTCCCCTTCCTTCCACCCTTAAATATGTATATAAAAGAATAAAATTATCAAACCATCACCATCAAAATGAGTACAATATCTTCATAAAAAATTGTGCCGAGATCTTCAAGAATACATCTCAAAAAACATGTACCAAAATTGAAATACTAGACATCCTCGCTTGAAAGAATCAGGCAACTAGTGGGGCCTTGAGTGATGAGGCGAGGTCCTCATAGGACATTGTATGCTCAACCAGCAAGGACCTACTCAATAGGGATTTTCATAAACCCTCATCGCACCTGCAACTCTAACCTTCCTCACTCCTATAGCTTCGAGCGTGCCCCCCTCCATACAACTTCGCTACCAAAACTTGTATGCTTTGATGATTCAAATAAGAGGGTCTTCCATGTGTATTTATACTATTTCAAGTAATTCCTTTACTTGCTTTAGGGCCGACCTGTAATTTTTTATTTTTACCTGCTTTATTTAACTGTAGGGCCTACATGTAAATTCTTGTTCACAATTCGCATGATCCTCGTAAAGAGAGCATATCTACTCAATAGTGAGGAGCCACATGGCATGCCACCTATCATTGGAAATGTATTGATGAGGGCTATCAATGTTAGGGACCTCACCCCTCACATAGGTAGAACAATGTATTCCAATGTAATAAAGGTCAATATTA
This sequence comes from Picea sitchensis, assembly GCA_010110895.2. NCBI lineage: Eukaryota > Viridiplantae > Streptophyta > Pinopsida > Pinales > Pinaceae > Picea > Picea sitchensis. The sequence goes on from SNQJ01S0114765.1 coordinate 42,957, forward strand.
ATAAGACCTTGCAATAAAGTAGAATAAGTTGAATGTAAGAAGACTTAATAGAAGCTTCCACTTTTAGAAGTATCTTCCTCTAGATGGTTCTATTGATAGACATATTTGAACCCTAGCTTGGATATTATTGTAATTGAGAACTGGCGCGTGAACATTGCTCTCAATAATTGCTCTCAGTAATCGAAGTGCTCTTTCTGGTGTTATTCTATTATCATTTCAGTATTATTGTGGTGTTATTCTGGTTATATTGTTGTTCATCAATCATTTCTAGCATTTTATTTATGTTCTCAATACTTTTTATATCTTGAACATTACAATCAATAAATTGAGGTTATACATGCATTTGTAATGTCCTTCATTCTCTTTTTCTTCAACCAATCTGCAGGGCTTTTGAACTTCTTCAAAGCTTCTCATAAATACATTTAGCAACAAGATCTGCTACTTGGTATGGAATTAGGTTTATTATATGCTCAAAGGAGTCTTTGATAGTGTTAGAAAATGCCCCATTCTTAAAAATAATTTCTCTTCATATTACATCAAGTCAAGTTTTCAAATCTAAAAGAAATGATATCATGTCCTTGCCTTTCATTTCGTCCAATACAATGCCTTGTCGAGTAGCTGAGAAGTATGTATTAAGAGACTTTCACAACAACTCAAGTGCACTAAACACTGAAGATCTGGAATGTGATTGGCCTCTATGGTAAAAGTGAATCCCTTATTTAAAATTGCATGAGTATGACAATCCAAGTGTTGATTCTCAGCAGTAGCCACCAAACTCGTGTAATTAAATATGAGAGCTTCAGGGACCTTGTGATCAATTATTTAAGGTGTTCTTCTTCCATTCAACCAAGTGACGAAATAAAGCCATGACCTCGGATGGGTTTTGTAGGGAATAATATGCAAGAGTCGGACGAGATGAGAATGGAATACCGTTACCCTTTGGTCTTGATAACCTAGAAAGCGTCTTTGTCGATCTGCATTTCATCATTCAAACTTATTGAATGATAATGAGTCCAGTAAGAATTCAATGGTGTTTCCCTTGTTCCATTCAATTGATGGGAAGTTTTCTAAAACACTTTTCCCAACAATTATATGTAAAAGAGGATAGTCCTTGAGCACATCCCTTACCTTTTCTCCGAGCAGACTCACGTTCTTCTTCTCTGCACAGCAGAGCTCTTTCATCTCTATATTTTTTCTTTATAATCTTTCTTTGAACCATTGAAAGTTCTGGTCGGTGTCAAAATATCCATCTCATGGCTTCCAGCATAATATATTTCTTCTAGTAGTGTAAAACCATATATTTTATCTCTGCATCGCCCACTAATTATCGCAGTTGGAAAATATCGTGCAACTTTTTGCACTATGCAACGTATCATGCTCGAAATCCTATTCAATACAAGTTTACACTTGTTCACAAGTTATTGTGCTAAGGGTATGATTGGTGCTTGTGTCTTCAAGGTTTCTGGGCACACAGGTGGCCATCTCCTTAAATCTGTTGATTTCATTGATTTCTTCATCGTCAGTTATGTTACTATTCACGTTAGCCGCATGGCCGCCAATATGGCACCATGAAATTTGATCTTTTGTGCTCTGTGAATCCTTACGCATAATATATCTTGTTTAATAACGTACTCTTCTCTCAACCTTTGGTTAGGGTATCGGTCGAGTCACTCTTGTTAGACGAATAAGTTGAGAGCAATTTGCTCCACGATTTTCTCCGTGATTTTCTCCATAATTTGCTCCGCGATTTGCTCCTTTGATTGAGCAAATCGTTCCTTGATTGTTTAGTTAACTGATTTCTTGTTTCCATCACCGTGTTAGACTGTTAGCTGCTTCGTTATTTAC